>KZ805491.1:0-23371 GCA_003073855.1 Periconia macrospinosa
CGTTTCGGGTCAGGGAAGGATGACTAAGCGTAATGAATGCAGTAAAGGTTAGTCATCTCATTGTGTCAGGTTCAGGGGAGGATACCGTGACAGTATACCTTACTTATAACTTTTACTTTATAGAAGCAGAAGTATTTATAGCTAGGAGAGTAGCTTTAGATAGTATATTATAGGAAAAGTTAGCGCTAGAAAAAAAAAAGTTACTAAAATAAAATATATACCTATTATAAAAAAAGCTAAAAAGAAAAAAAAAAAAAAAAAGTTAAAATATTATTACATAAAAAAAAAAGAAAAAAAAAAGTTATTATTATTATTATTAGTAAAAGCGTAAGTAGAGAAGTAGAGATAGAAAGCTAGAGAGAGGGGTAAAAATATAAGAATATTAATATATATAGTAAGGAAGAAAAAAGAAAAAAGAGTAATATAGAAACAGGTTTTTATATACGTTTCTATTACTCTAGTTATAGGTTATTATTTACTTTTTTTCCTTTAATATTATAGTAAAAAAAGTATAGAGTAAAAATTTTTTATATAGTTTTAATTAAAAATATAGTAGTTAACTTATAATATTTTAATTATAATAATAAAAATAAAAATAAAAATAAATATATAAAAACTTTTACCTATTCTTTTTTATATAGAAATCTAGACATTAGTCTAATTATTTATTTATTTTTATCTTATTTATATAAAAAGATTAAATACTATCTAATTATTTTTATATTTATAATTTTTTTTAGCTCTTTTTATTTTAACACCTTATTTTATAGACTATATTTAGTATTAAGATTAAAATCTAAAACTAGAAATAAAGCGTTAAAAAACTATATTTTAAAGATTCTTTAAGATATAATAGACTAATAACTATAGATAGTTATTATATAAAATTATTATAATTAAGGTAAGCGTACTTAAAAGTAAAAATTTAGATAAAGCTATTTAGATTATATATTATTAGTAAGTATATAATAATACTTTAATATTATAGGGGCTCTAAAATAGGTTAACTAAATATTAAAATAAACTAACTACCTTTTTAATAGAGAGCGGCCTTATTAAAAAAAGTAATATAAAATACTAAAGTATAAAGTTAAAATTTAAGAGCTATTTTAGTATAAGAGAAAGAATACTAAAGGTAGATTATAACTTAAAAAAAAAAAGTTACTAGTATTAATTATAATATAGCTTATAACTATAGTTTAAGTTAATTAGTTAGTATTATATAATATAATTACGTAATCTAAATTATATAATCTATATATAGTATATAGCCTTTCCTAGCTATATAGGATAAAAAAGATATAGATAAGTAATATACGTATTACTATGCATCTATTATCCTATCTCCTTAGTTTATTTCCTTATTTAGTTTTATTCTATTGCTTACCAGCCCCTACGTGTGTGTGTTTGTACCTAACAGTTCCCATTATTGCATCATTCCCCGCCATCGCTCCCCAAAAATTTCCAGCCCAATTTTTATCCACACATCGCCACAAGCTCCTTCTCCACCAACTTCACAATCTCACTCTGCTTATTCTGTTTCGCCGCCTCAAGCGCCTCCTCACAAACCTTATACGAGCACCCACCACTCTCCAGCAGGACCTTGACAACCTTGACATGCCCCTTCTTCACCGCATGGACAATAGCAAACTCTCCATTATGGCCCCTTGCATCTATTCTTGCGCCGTACTTGATCAGCAAGCGCACGGCATGCTCGCGGCCGTTGTACGCGGCGCTGTGCAGGGGGTTATTGCCGAAGTTGTTTTTTGCGTTGACGTTTGCGCCGTGTTTAAGTAAGAGCTCGATGAGGTGGATTTGATTGGGGGAGGTCGGGGAGCCGATGCACGCGAAGCCCAGCGCTGTGTCGCCGAATGCGGATCCTCGTGTTTCGAGGGCGAGGGTGGTGGTGTAGTTCTGAGGAAATGTTAGTTGGGGATGGACCGCAGGATGTATTGTCATTAGGGAAACGACATGGGTGTGCTTACGTCTAAGCAGTATTTCACAAGGTGGATATGGCCATTGAAAGCGGCGCGCATGAGCGGCGTGAGGCCTTCGCGCTGTGCATCGCGATCATCCAGCGTCAAGGCTTTGGTCTGTGAATTAATATCCGCGCCGCGCTTCAGTATCTCTGCGAAGATTCGTAGATGCCCGAGTCCGCTAGCTCTAAGGAGAGCTGTTGTACCATTCGCCATTCGGTAGTTTATTATGTTCGCCCCATGGTTTGCGAAGTGCTTGATGATCTGGAATTGTTGATCGCGTCCAACACATTCCCACTGCTTTGTTAGAACCCACATGTGCGGATTAGAAAGCCTGTCATCTTTGAGGCCTTCGTGGGTAATGTACTGTTCGTTGTTGGGGTCGAGACCGGATTGCAATAGGTACAGTAGTATCTCGGGAATATCAGAAAGTTGGGCTCTTGATAGTAACTCGCTCATTCTGCTATTTGTAGTTCTCAAATATTGGACGAAATCGTTGTCCCATTTTACGGCCTCTAGAAATTCTCTCGGTTTTGCCCAATCTAGAGCGCGTAGCCTTGGTATTTGGGGTTTCGGGCGATGAGCTGTAGGTTTATCAGGTTTTCTGTACGTGGGTGCCGAAACCTGTCCGACAGTAGAGTCTGTTGACCTCGTAGGGAACGGAATTCTGACTTCTGATTTCGAAGCAGGCTCTGCTGAGAGTGGTCGCTTTGGGTCGAACTTGCTAGGTGGTTCCCGGTTTCCACTGGCCGAACTTGAGTCCTTGCGTGTTTTAGACTCATCCACTCGAGGGTTGGAAGTTGATATGCTTTTGGAGCGGTCAACTCGTTTATGATTCTCGTGTATAACATCTTTGTGAGACGGTACCGGGCTGAGAGTTTGATTGCCCTTCGAAATGGCCGCAAGATCTGGGCCGGAGTGTGTATACGGTGTCGAGCGTCTTTGTTCCGCTGCGGAAGGTGGTCGTTCTAAGGAAGATATTTTAGGGCTATCAGGTAGGTCAGGATTTGGACTCTGATCACTGTTCCTCGTTGTGGGTGTTGAAATACCCTGGCCATTGTTCCATGTTGTAGGTTTTGGAATATCCCGATCACGGTTCCTTGTTGTGGGCGTTGGAACAACCCGATCCCTGTTCCCTGGTGTGAGCGCCGAAATATTGGGAAAGTTAATTATTGGATTAGCATGATGGTTTGAGGGGGTGGATGGACTTTCGCCAAGTTGTTCGGGATTCCCAGGAGGGTATACAGTCTGTTGCGGTTGGTATGGAGGTGTCATTGGCCTTCTTCCCAACGGCTCGTTTATTGTAGGAAGATGGTCGATCGTCTCGGTTGGAACATTTAATAATAACTCTTTGGCGTAAGCTGCCGCCGTTCCTGCTGCATATGGCTGCCACGTCTTGTTCTTATGTGAATCTGCGTAGTCACATATCCCCCGTATAACTAAGCATTTGAAGTGGTTCATCAACCCTGCGGCTTCCATTTCAAAACAGAGAATTCCACGTAGCAGTTGGCTGATTCGGTCCCTTTCTTTTGCACTCTTGATTACTAAATTGCCAGAAGCGATATTTCCATAATGCACCCTCACTTCGCTCCCTTTCTCTCGCTGTGCCCGTTGTACCATCATGTCTTTCGAGCAGTGGTCACAAGTCACCTCCCCTTCAGTATGGTCGTAGTCTGGATCGAAAAGAATGTCCTCCCCTGCGTTATCTCGGCGGAAAACAGCAGTTCGTGGATTATTTTCAAGCTGAGCGATGTGCTGGTAAAAATTGCTGAAACCACCTGCCTCTTTTGCTTTCATCAAGTTGAGTGCGCTAAGCAATATCGTTGGGGGGGAATCGAGTTGTGTTGTCCGCTCAAAGCCGTCTGGTGTAGCTTTCCCAGAATCATATTGTATCACACCACCGTGATAACCTTGCGGCTGACTCACTACCACGTCTCCGAGCCGCACACTGTTAGCTCTGTCGTGGCCAGGTACACCTCCACCTATACCGACCATGAGCCCAAATTTGATCTGTGGGAACTCAACCAGCGTTCTCGATGCAACGGTGGCTGCAGGGCTGATGCCAAGTTGACCAGCGGGCAGGCACGCAATCACAATGTTGTGCCCTGCGATCGAACCTAGCGTGAAGATACAGTCTCCACTCCTATACTCCTCATGCATTTCGTCAAGTACCCCTCGTGCTGCGGCTAGCTCGATAGATACCGCGCATATCCATCCTACCGTATACTGGCTGCGATGTAGTCGTGGCGTCATTGTGGTCGACGAAACAAAAGATGATGTTTGTGGGAGAACGGCTGCCGCCTTAGATATACGGATCTACTGCTCAGCCTGGCACCTTCCACAAGCTGACTGGGGTAACTGCATGCCGAGGGGACAAACATCGTGGTTGAAATCACTGTCTGGAAAGAACCACCGACGAAATACGGATGATGAGTGCGAATCTGCACCCAATAGACCCCTTAAATAGGTATAAGTCAATTTCTTACAGTCGGTATAGAATAAGAGGTTACTATTGTAACCCACTACTTCGACAACAATTTGTCGCATCCCTCTACCCCTGTCAATGTAGATTGTTCACGAGATTTCAGCCCCACCTTGAGATTTCAGCCTTGAGAATCTTGCTGATTAATAAAAATCCGGTCAACAATCTTCTGCTGCTGTCAGATTGCCAATTCATCTGGAGGCGCTCGAAAATATGTGCGTGGGGAACTAAAGTTTGTTGACTGTGGCGCAAATAGATCAAGTCGACGCACAGCTATCAACGTTGCGTAATATTAGATGCCTGTCGATTACCTATCCAACAGTTAATAAATTATATTCATCTCAGACAGCAGAGTGATGAGATACTTGTTTCTACGCAAAATTCACCTCAAATCAACCCCTTAATCCTAAGACAAAAGTACAACAGTTGCCTTAGGAAAATCTGATGTCGGCAAGTCGAGAGAAACAATATATGCCGGCATCCGGAGTCAGATCACTTTTCAAAGGGATCCTACCTCACCCAAATAATGTAACAGAAATATAACAGAAAAGGCGGGTCATCTGCATTACGAAAAGGGTCTCCAAGTATGCCAACATATACTGAGAGCGACATCGTCATTTAGGTATGACTAGAACGATTTGTGATGCACGTCCTGTGTTGATACCACCAGTAATCTGATTACTATTTTGACGGAAATCCTTCATTTCATGACTAGAAAGATTCCTGTCCGTTGATGTTCATAGCCCTGAACTTCTTCCTAGGCGGGAAACATTGGCGAAGCTTGAGAAATATGCGAACGAAAATTAGTTAGCCCTCGCTTCTGATTTCCATGTACTGTATAGCAGAGCCATACTATGCCATATCGTGCAATTTTGTAAATCAAGGGTTGTCGATCTACCAATAATGGTGTGGGTGCGTGCTTTTCTCATTCTCTCCAAACGGGACATGAATCACACCATCGGCAAAGTACAGACAGACCTGGACTGAATAACCTCCTTGGCATTTGAAGTGGACTCCTCGCGCGACTCAGACATCTTACCATTCGAAAAGGTTCTGACTCCTGGACTAGTTTTTACGCGAGGCGCATGATACGGCAAACTACCGACAGTCTACTGCGCACGTACTTCAGAGACTGACTCTTCTGCACAAATATTTTGTACAAAGGTAGCCTCGGGTACCAGAATCATCATGCTATTATGGACCTTTATGGAGACGTGCACACGATAGTTCGGCCCTCTAGCTGTACGCGGTACTATAGTGCCGATGTTAAGTGTGGGGACGGGATGTGTAGGTGCTAACGGATATGAAGATCGTTCATGTACGGCTCATAGCGTGAAGTGGAAGACTGCGGCGACAATTCGGCGATGTGCGTTCTGTATTTTCGGAATCGCATGGCACTTTTAAACAAATATGATACTCTTTATGATCCTACAAAGGATATGGTTGCCTGACATGGTCATACATCGCGTGTCTTTGACAACGGCACGCGTGCGCTAAGCAAACATGCCTGGGATACTGACTCGGATTTCAAGATCGGCGTCGGAGGTAGACCGGCATGTGCATACTGTGTAGGCAGCGTGGCAGCATTCTGACTCGGAATACGAGTAACTGCGATGCTCAGTTAGTAGCTCAAGATAGAAAACTTGTGGCCATCTTGTCTATGATTAATAACTGTGTCACTACCAGATGTGTTGGAGTGAAGTCTGATACGGCTGTGTTCCGTGAGGCAGTAGATTTATGGTATGTTTCAGTATGTGAATTAGACTCTGTAGGAAAATGTCGATCTATATTTAGTTGGTGGAATATCATTTCTTGCTTTACAAAGGACACTTTGAATAATGTAAAGGAAAGCGGGAGGAAGCATCGCATACCTCATTGACATGAAGCGCAAGACTAAGAAAAAGCTGAATGAAAGCTTGACTAGGACAATCAATCTACAGGACCTACGAAAATTAAGCGCGGTTCGACATACACAGTACACTCCCGCATTTTTGATGGTCCATCGGTCCCACTAGAGCGTTCTCATTGGACGGCTGAACAGCCCCTATCACTGTTCCTTATTATCCGAAGCAGAGGCACAAACTAGTGAATTGGTGGGGACACATTTCTTACAAAACGGAGAATCATCCATGTAAACTCTCCGCCGGTTTGGAAACGAGCCAGGCACTAAGGTGTGATCGTGGATTATAGTTTGAAAAAGCTGCAATTCCATTCGTGCCACCGACAGTCCGCCCCACGTTCTAATGCGGGTGAGAGGGGTCCCCAAACAATGGTCTGCTCAATGTGCTCAATGTGTGCCGGAGGCTCAGACACGGCTCCCACTGACGGCATGCCGTTCTGAGGGATCATGAGGGTCCCGCTACACCTGAGTCGAATGAACCTTTGCATTGGAGAAAAACATCGATAATCGGCAATCAAAATGATCACAGGGTACGGGAAGGCTGAACTAGGACATACGGGACTTATTCTGCACCACTTCAGATCCAATTTCATACCAAGTCGTGAACTGAAGGGTAGACATCCATACATTCCATGTGAGATGCTAGAATAATTTGAGTGTTTACCATACGACAGCCAAGATTCTAGACTCTACAGCATTAAGAAAGAAGGGATAAACACCATTTTCCCTGCGAAGGGGAAAATTCGTGATTCTGTCAGCACTAGTATTTGCTCACGCATGCAAACGTTGCCCATGCAGGATGACAAAAAAATTCAACAAAACCGTTTTGGGTACCTGGATGGTCGGTAGTGTCCTAATGCGTGGTCGGTAAACCAGGGTCTCTCACCAGGAGGGACGGGTTGCCATGAGACCGCCCCCGAATAGTTAAGCCGCCTTAATATCTCGGGACTTTTGATCACCCTTTCGCCCTAGTGTAGAATCTTCTCATGGTGATGCCATGTTCCGCCACCTAAACTGAATCGTACCGCGTAGAAACTAAACTTCCCTTCCCTTCCCAAGCTATACCTTGAGCCCGTTCCTCGCACTGGATGGCGCAGGACGTCCTCACTTCACCTTCGTATGGCCTGAAAACACAATCGTTGGTCACACTACGCCCCCATCGACCACATTCGCATCGCACGATGGCCGAACAACCTCTCAATCCTGCCGTTGCTCTCTGGAAGCGTGGTGGAGGGGTAGAGCCTCCGCCTGAGGTGTTGTTATCGTGGCCCGCACCGAATCACATCAACCCAGAAACGCATAGCTGGTCAGGCACCATCGTCCTCGTTGTGTTTATAGCGCTCACGGTAGCTATGTTTGGGGCGCGGTTAACAGCTCGCTGGGTTGTCGCGAAAAATGCTGGATTGGATGATGCACTCATCTCAGTGGCCATGATACCTCTCATCGGGTTGACGATAGCCGTTGTGCTAGGTATGTATCTGTTTCCTTCTCAGAGGGGTTCTCATTAACATCTATTTAGGAGTACGTATCTACGGGTTCCAATGGCATTCTTGGGACCAGACTGCAGTCACGTACATAACAACGCGCCAAGTATGTATTGATCAATCGCATATTCCGTCTAGCCACTCACTGTCGTAGATCACACTCTCGATTGAACTGCTGTACATGGCCGCAACAAGTCTAACCAAAATCTCCATCCTTTGCTTCTACCGCAGAATGTCCAGCGGCGCCATCAGCCGAGTCTTCATCTACGGCGTCTGGGGGGTCATGATCACAGTCGTCGCTTACTTCATCACCTTCACATTTGTCATCACCTTCACATGCACGCCAGTGGAAGGTTTTTGGCATCTGTACGATCTCGTATGGCGAACGCAACATGAGCTGCACTGTCACGACGAAGGCGTAATCATCGTCGTCATTGTGGTCATCAGCACTCTGCAAGACTTCGTCATTTGTGCTCTACCTATTTTCCTGGTCTGGAACCTACAGATCCCGAAGCGACAAAAGACAGCGTTGATTGCTCTCTTTGGAATGGGTGTGATGTAAGTCAGCATTCATAACTCTAGAGATTCTGCGAGAATGATTCACTGATGTCTTGCAGTACATGCATCTGCGGTGTAATGCGGACATACTACGCCATCTACGTCTACTACTTCACCTACGATATAACATGGTACGCTTACTACGGATGGATTTGGACAGCCGTCGAAGCGGATCTCGGCGTAGTCTGTGCCTGCGCACCCGCGATGAAAGTGTTCTTCCTCCGCTACTTTACGTATTCCAGCCAAAACCGTTCTGGCTATGGTTATATGGGAGGAAAAAAGTCAATGGGATCGGGGATGAGATATCTCAAAAAACCGGCGTATGGCAAGAATTCGTCGGTGGGAACCACGACGATTGGATCGGCATCGCAAAAGGATAAGAAGATGGAAAGCTGGCAAAACCAAGGCATCCCCCTGGATCGCATCCAGGTCAGAAGTGATACCAATGTTGTCGTGGAGGATCTTGTGGAAACATCGAGCGTGGAGAGCCATTCCAGTACGCGCATTCTGAGAATACCACCGACCATACCCCAATCGCCAGGAGAGTATCCAGAACAGTGGGCAGGGAGTCGGACGACCTGCGAGCGATCCTTGGGAACATCACCTGTAGATATCGATATCGAACGGTTAGCGAAAGCACATGTTCGATGAGTTATCCACTGTGATAGTTCAACTGAGCAATGTTGCTTTCCCTTCTGTCACTGTTTTAACATTTTTAATTGAATAATCTAATAACACGGGACCCAAAGACCTTAATCGTGATCATCGCGACTGTTTGCCTCACGCTACCTGGGAAAGAAATTTAGAATTAAAAGGCAATGTTCATCCTACATATCAGCGCAACACCTGTAAACGTCTCTTCAGTTTGTCGTCTGAAGACAACTGGTCCTTCTTGACAATCACCTCTAGCGTTCTTGTTCGGCTACAAAGATAAGTATCTACATATTGTCCACATATAGCAGGCATCCGCAGTACACCTTCGCTATGCATTCCTCATGCAGATGATGTACGAGTCATCGGATCACAGTTTCGGGAAAAGTCAGCCTGGTTGGGCAGTCGCTACCCTACACTCGCGTGGTTTATCACTCGCGTGGCTTATCATTCGCGTGGTTGACTGCCGGTTATATTTTACGGATCGGCCGGTTGCAGCGAGAGCCATGCTAAAACCCACAGTATGTACCTGCATCTGCCCGCTTTGTTCCCGGTTATCCCCACCAACTCTCCCACACGGAGGGCTCGCGCTGCATGGTTCACTGGTCCACTTTAGGCTTGTTTGACTTACTGTGTACGCACAGCTCGGCTCACTTACTCCTTACGGTTTCTCCCTGCTTTCCCCGTTAGACTGGGTTTTGATCTTGGGGGGTGCCTTGTACAACGGCTCCTTTTTGCTTCCGTATGCCGCTCAACATTTTACTGGAATATGTACAGGGTGTTGACGGATCGGGTCGAAGCAAAATGTGAGGGTACCCTACTATATATTGTGAGTGAATCAGAGTCCTCGCTCGCTCTGAATCATTTGTTTCATCCTTGAAATATTCCTCAGAATGCTACTCTCGCGATAAGCTACCACCCGATGCTCCACACCCCTGTTCGTACCCGTCTACGCAGTAGTTGCATTTGCCAAGAAAACGCTATATACGGAAGAGGATAACTTTTGTTGGTGGAGTTTTAGTGTGTACGATCTGATTCCGATAACGTACCGGCGACCTCCCTGTGGCTTGGATGCTGTAACAATGTAATCGATCTGTCGCCAAGGAGTCATCACGATTTCACAGGTCAGGTAGTGACAGAGTAAATACACGCGCCACAGCTGATGAGACAATGGACCATGTGCTATGAAAGTCTAAGATGATTGGACTATAAGGAGGGTCCATTGCGCATGAGTGGCCAATGTTGATGCGACCGCGCATGTCTGCGGAAATCAGACCACAATTTGACGACTCGAGCCCTTTGTACGCAGAAAGTTACACCAAAACACAGGATAAGCTACATATGCATATGCCATACCGTTGAAACGCTCATAACGATCACCCGGCCCTCCTGGCTGCAGATGATTTCGCTTTATCAGTTGCTACTCTGTTACTAACGATTACTTTGTTACTCTCAGCTCCCTTCTTAAAGGCAGCTGTAATAAGAGTATGTCATTTTCAGCGGCTAAGAGGGTCGGGGTGATTGTTATACAGAGGGATGAACACGCCGGGAGGTGACGGGTCGGGTAGATACTCTACCAGGCTATATTTTACAAATTAGATACAGCGGACAAAGGTTGGAAAGCCTGCAATTCGTAGAAATCATGGTTCTCCCAACCTGTCATTTCCCGGCGGGGCACCCTTCTGTACGTGATTTATCATTTTTCCTTTGATCATTAGGCTGCCCGCTTTTTTGGTCACATACTCTTTAGTTTTACCTTTTGTCCGGGTTTACCACATTCTACAAATGTTGATTTTTTTCTTTTTTTTCTATAAAAAGAAAGTGAAGTACTTCGGCAGTCATTCTGTATCGTATTTTCAAGGGTCAATGAGGGCAACTTCTTACACGAGAAGAATAACTTCATCCGTGGGGTCTCAGAGTCTGGCTTTTCCAAACTCCATCTAATCAAGAGCATCAAAAGACTTATTAACAAAATTCCAAATTCCTTAATCTCAAACTGAATCTAGCATATACATGTATGCTTTAGTGAATACCGGTCCGAATCGAGCGCCGAATGATTCTTGCTACGCATCAACACGATCGCCAATCGAGTCGATACACACCTGTCAAACCCCAAGTCCGTCCTGACCGACGCAGGACATCCTTGAACATGTCCAACACTGCGGTATCAAGATGACTGATGTCAAGAAAAATGACATGCCTTTGCAGGTCGATCAACCAAGGTTCGATCAAGGATCCTAACCCTAAACCGCCCCCGCACTTCTCCATGGCACTAACTACAAACAGATAGCTTTGCTCCATCACCTCCATCACTCCAATTGACATCGATCGAAAGCATCAAATCGATCATTCAGCACTCTGCACATACTCAATTCCCAGGGACAACCCGTCCCAACTCACCGAAAGAAATGCCGCAAACCCTAAAACTCGCATCCGCCCAAAGCCGGACCCTCTCCACAACCGCCCTAACCCTCACAGCACTCGAGGGCACCGCAAAGAGCGCCGCCCAGCAAGGCGTCGACATCATCCTCTTCCCAGAAGCGTACCTAGGCGGCTACCCACGAACATGCTCATTCGGAAACGCCGTCGGAGGACGTACGGCTGGGGGCCGCGAACAATTCCTCCACTACTTCCATTCGGCAGTCGATTTAGGGGACACCCCTGCGGGAGCAGGCGATGACTGGATCCAACGACGACTCCCGCTGCCTCAGGGCAAAACGTACCGCGGCGACGGTACACGGGAGGAACTCGAGCGTATCGCTCGCGAATCTAACATCTTCATCGTCACGGGACTCGTCGAACGCTGCGCTGGGACACTCTACTGCGGCACCGTGTACGTGTGCCCTCGGCTGGGCGTCCTGGGCAAGCGACGCAAAGTCATGCCTACCGGCGCAGAACGTATGATATGGGGCCAGGGCTCGCCGTCGACGCTGCGCGCCGTAGCCACAGAGATCAAAGGCGTGCGGGTGTGTCTCGCGTCGGCGATTTGCTGGGAGAACTACATGCCGTTGCTTCGACAGAGTTTGTATGCGCAGAACGTGAATCTGTGGCTTGCGCCGACGGCGGATGCGCGGGATACGTGGGCTAGTTTAATGCGCACGATTGGGATCGAGGGACGGTGCGTGGTGGTGAGTGCGAATCAGTGCGTCAAGAGGAGTCAGTTGCCTGTATGGATTACGGGTAGCTCGTCGTTTCATACGAGTAGCAATGGTCAGCAAGAACTACTGAATGGGAAAAATGGCCCAGCTTCTCCAACGGAAACAAGCCACAGAACACGAAGGAAAAGCGTTATAACTACCACGAAGGACAAGCACGAGATCTGCTGGCCAGTTGCCACTCCCGACGAAAATTCCTCGTCCAATCTCCCCAACGGCATCTCCAACTCTTCATCCTCAGCAATCGACGACACTCCTCCCTCACCAACAACCACTACAAAGCGTCCCTCCCCACTTTCCCAAACCCAGACACACCCTTCCTCTTGGTCCACATCACAAGACGAATACGTGTCCCGCGGCGGCTCCTGTATCATTTCTCCCTTTGGCGAAATCCTCGCTGGTCCTTTGTGGGAGAAGGAAGACGAACTCCTTATCGCAGATGTGGACTTCGAGGATTGCGAAAGGGGGAGACTGGATCTGGATGTTGCGGGGAGTTATGGGAGATTGGATAGTTTTAAGCTGAGTGTCGAGGGGTTGGATCTGAATCCCCCGCCTTCGTGATTGCGGGGGTGGTGTGTTTTGCGAGGGTTGAGAAGGAGAGGGAGTGAAAATTGAATGGTATGTTGTTTACGGTTTCGAGTGTTGTATGGACTATGATCGTCAGATTGGAATCCTTACGGTCTTCATACTGCTCCCATGGATATGGTTTGCATATTTAGTTGGAGTTTGGATTGCTCCGGCAGATCTCTAGTTATTTTGACATAGGACATAGTGAGAAAGGGCTTTACAGCACAGGAACAACCAATTCAACCCACAATTTTCTCGACTTGCATTATTACTTGCTATTCAGTACCCCATTCAGCATTTATGAGGGGCGGTATTTTGGAAAAGTCCCAGTGAATCACTATCACCTCCAATCTGTTGATTCTGAACCGGGAGAAAATGACATCCGCAAACAAAAAGAGGTGAGAAAGGTCCCTTGCAAGTTCCTTCCGGGTTCAAAGGAAAATCTTTGTTACCCACCCATACCACACACAGTACCAGAAGTATATCGCAGTAACGCCGTCGCTGATGAGAATATATAGAAATGGGTTGTTGGTTTTCCCCTGCCTCTTCGCCCCTGGAAACAAAATCTTCAAGTGCAAACCCTCGAGATAATGTCTTGCACTAATCGTTCGTTCTCTTTCAGCGTGGTGGCGGTACCGTGCTGCGCCGATCTTCAATCTTCTTTTCATCCTTGTTCTCGCTCCGCATCCGAGATATAATCTGGGCCAACGTTTTGCGCTCCCTCCCATCGTTCTCCAAGACGTGCACCAAATCTCGGAGCTGAATCTTTTTGCCCATGTCTGTACTTTCCATCTCACCTCCCAGAAATTGTCTCTTACGCGCGAGCAAGGCTCGGTCGGTGGTCGGAGGGGCGGGTGTTGTGGTTCCGCTATTTCCTTTTGCAGCAGTATTGAGCCTGCTAGGTGTGGCTGCACCTGACCCTGAGCCGCTGGTCATCCAAGAATACTTTTTCTTTTTACCAAGGGCTAAACTGGCTGTGACATTGGCCGCTTGGTGGAGGACTTCATCTGTCTGGCCAGCCTTGTTGATACGATCGCGTTCCTTCTTGGTTAATTTCTCAGGCATGGGAAGTGGGGCAATCTCGGGCGTGTCTACTGGCGTAGCAGAGTTTCCTTGCTGACGTTTTTGCCGTTTCTGAACACGCAATTTCTCGAATCGCTCATCTTCTTCCATTTTGCGTTTGAGCGCCGCGGTCACGTGATTTGTCTTGACCTGTATTGTAGGCTGAGGAGTGGGCGGAGTCTCTGATGGTGGGGTAGGCAAGCGAGTAGCATTAGGCAGATCTGCAAGGAATTATTTAGCATGCAAGTTTGTATGACGGTACGCATACACTCACGTTTGGATGCAGTGCTGGTCATTGGACTGACCGCACTGTCTGGTGCTGCTTCCCAAGTGGTCTTTGATAGGTTCACAGGAACAACAGTCTTTTCGACCGTCTCGCCATTTGCAGCAGCAATGTCGGCAAGACTAGGAGGAACAATGCCACTGGACGTGTTCTGACGGCCTTGTGATAGGGCAAAGGCATCCTCAAGCACAGTACGTATCCGTTCCTGGGCTGCGAGAGATACCAGGGAGATGAGTTCAACCAGTGGGGTATCTCTGTTGAGAATGCTGTTTGCCTGAAGTACTACAATTGACTCGCCATTAGATCCGGCCAAGGAGTTGCGGGTAACGTCTCTGGGAGCGTCCGGAATTTTATCAAACAAACCTTCAAGACTGACTGTTATGCCTTGGTCGTAAGCGCGTTTGGCCATCCTGTGCCGCAATGCATTGGCCATAAGGAAGGGGTCATGAAGGGGTTGTTCGGCAGACTGGTTCAGTGCACGTGCGGCTTGTTCGTGTTTCCGTAAAAGTTCGTTTTGCTGTTGCTCCTCGGAAACAGGCTGACTCAAGGGACCGGCACCCTGGAAAGCGCCATGGCCGGCTTGCTGACTCCACTGATTGAAGCTACCGTGAGGGGACATGGTAGATCCAGAAGCCTGTGAGTTAAATGACGCACTGTAGTGGTTGCGACCACCAACATTGTGCAACATGGCCTCCTCTTCAGCACGCAAATCAATACCAGACCCTGTCAACACATCGCTGATATTATTAACATCCATATCGCGCGGGTTGGCCTTTTCCAACTCGGCATTGTCCTGGGTCTTGCTGTAGGGAACCTTTGGTGGGGGCATTAGCGCGCCGGAGGTGTTTAGGTGATGGTTGGCATTGGCATTATTGGGATGCTGGTAGGGCTGCGGCTGGTGAAAGGATTGGACGGGTGGAGGCACTCCCATGGCAGGCGAGCCCGGCTGGCTGTGGCCATAAGGCTGAGCTGGAGGTGAGGTAGCATAAGGCGAAGGGGCATATGGAGAGGCGGAGTAGGGCGAATAAGCTGGAGATTGCGGGCCTGGGGACAGTCGCTGTCTCTTAGCGGGGGGGATGCCGGTGGAAGTAGGGGATAAGGCTCCGGGAGACTGCTGGTAGGACTGAGGAGAGTAGGCGCGCGGCTGGTTCTGCATATGATTCTGAGTCTGTAGTGGTGGCATGCCGTGGGCCGTCTGGTTGAATTGGTTGTACTGCGACATGATGGGCAGCGAGCGCGTTTGCTCTCCCCCGAAGAGGCGTGCGTAGGCGTCGGCCGCGGTGTTCTACCGGTGGATCATCAACGGATGCGCGGGGGGAGGAGCGGATTCGGCTTTGAAGCGAACGGCGTCGGGTGCGCGTAGGATGACGCGGAGATGGCAGCGAAGAATGTGCGGACGATTGGGGGTGGGGGCGTTGAGGTTGTCTTGGTGTTGGAGGAGGATGAAGGCACCAAAGACAACTCGAAAGTGACGCCGCACAGACGCGGCTAAATCTCGGCAGTGGTAATCGCGACTTGCTATTGTCAAAGCCGCGGACAAACGCTGGCTTTGACAGCCCATGTACGAAACCATTACCTGCGATCAATCCCCTATATATTACCTTCAATTCTGTGCAGATTCTTGTCTTCACACATAGTTTCCAGCGTGCAGTAGTGGTCTCACCTGGCTTCTGACTAACGTACATTGAGAGGCCTTGCGCCTTCCATAAATCTTGACGCGCATTCCGCCGCCTTCACCTCCTCTACCTCCTTCATACCTCACGTTCACGTAGACCGCAAATCCTTTTCACCCTCAATATACTGATACAGCTACGCTACCCATGGCCTCGGCAAAAAGAAAGCACGACGCGATGGGCGCCGACGACGATGATCCCGTAGACCCCTCCGACGAACTCATGTTTCTGTGCTTGGGCGGAGGCAACGAGGTCGGACGATCATGCCACATCATACAATACAAGGGCAAGACAGTCATGGTACGTGATGGAGCCCATCATGCGCGGATGATACAGCAGTGTTGACGAGGAATAGCTCGATGCCGGCATGCACCCTGGCCACGATGGCCTGGCCGCCATGCCTTTCTACGACGACTTCGACCTGAGCACCGTAGACCTCCTCCTCATCTCACAGTAAGTGTTGCTATACCATGCAGTTCTACCAAGATTCCATTTCCTTCTTTATGCATTTTCTTCTTCGTTATTTGCTTCGGCGTTGTGGGGGACTGGGCGGGTGCATCACTGCTGTCGGACATGGAGGAATCATCGACTTTGTACATCAAAAACAATGGAATATATTTGCCTTATGTTTGTTCGACTGCGGTGATGCCATCTGCTGGCTTCTTGTCTTCGTCAAACCTATGCCCTGCTAGCCCATTGCCTGCTTCACCTGCTGACCTTTGTCAGTTTTCACGTCGACCATGCCGCCTCTTTGCCGTATGTTCTGGCGAAAACAAATTTCAAGGGCCGCGTTTTCATGACCCACGCTACAAAAGCTATATACAAATGGCTCATACAAGACTCGGTCCGTGTCGGTAACATCTCAAGCTCTTCAGAAATGAAAGTTCAGATGTACACGGAGCAAGACCATCTCAACACCTTCCCCAGAATTGAAGCCATCGACTTCTACACCACACACACAATAGCTGGAATAAGAATAACACCCTATCCTGCTGGTCATGTTTTGGGGGCAGCCATGTTTCAGATAGAAATTGCTGGCTTGAAGATCCTGTTCACTGGGGACTACTCGAGGGAAGATGATAGACATTTAGTCTCCGCGTCCATCCCGAAAAACGTCAAAATTGACGTATTGATTACAGAATCGACCTTTGGTATCTCTACACACACACCAAGGTTACAACGAGAAACACAACTGATGAAGTCCATCACCGATGTGCTCAATCGCGGTGGTCGTGCGCTCCTTCCTGTTTTCGCCCTCGGACGAGCACAAGAGCTGCTTCTGATCTTGGATGAGTATTGGGCCAAACATCCCGAGTATCAGAAGATACCCATCTACTACAATTCCAGTCTTGCTCGAAAGTGTATGGTTGTTTATCAGACATATATCTCTGCTATGAACGACAACATCAAGCGCATGTTTCGCGAGCGCATGGCCGAAGCCGAAGCGGCGGGTGATGTGGGAAAAGGAGGTCCATGGGACTTCCGATTTGTAAGAAGTTTGAAGTCGTTGGACCGGTTTGACGACATGGGCGGATGTGTCATGTTGGCATCGCCTGGTATGATGCAGTCTGGTACATCTCGCGAGCTCTTGGAACGTTGGGCACCGGATCCTCGCAATGGAGTCATCATCACTGGTTATTCCGTCGAAGGCACAATGGGGAAGCACATCGTACACGAGCCAGAATCAATTCCCGCCGTCACCACACGTACCACGAACACAGCGCGTCGACCTGGCCAGAAAGAAGGCGAGCAGATCATGATACCCCGCCGATGCACGGTTCAAGAATATAGTTTCGCTGCGCATGTCGACGGCAAAGAGAACATGGAGTTTGTGCAAGAGGTCAATGCACCAGTGGTTGTGAGTTGTTGCACCCAGTGTTGATATTACCCTTTTTGTAAGGAACACTGATTAATCAAGCTATAGATCCTAGTCCACGGAGAAAAAGGCAACATGACGCGCCTGAAGTCCAAGCTCCTTAGTTTCAACGCCCACCGCTCTGTTCCCGTCAAGATCTTTTCACCCGCCAATTGCGAGGAGCTCCGCATCCCGTTCAAGACGGACAAAGTCGCAAAAGTCGTCGGCAAGCTCGCATCTATACCGCCACCGCTACCCAGGTCAACGTCAGACCAAGCCAACGGAGGCGAAGACGTAGACAGCGACGAAGCCAGCCAGGACCTCACCTTGCTCGAAGGCGTGCTTGTCCAAAACGATTTCAAGATCTCCCTAATGGCGCCCGAGGATCTGAAAGAGTATGCGGGCCTCACGACCACCACAATCGTATGTCGGCAGCACATCACGCTCAGCGCCGCTGGCGTTGATCTGATACGATGGGCGCTCGAGGGTACTTTTGGCGCCATCAAAGAGCAAAACATCACCGATAGCGCCATCGACGGCAAGGAGGTCAATGGCAACGGTGTTCACGAAGAGAAATCCGACGACGAAATCAGCAGGACAAGCGTAAAGTACACCGTCATGGACTGCATCCACGTGCTGTGCCGACCAGGCGGCAAGGTATCCGTGGAGTGGGAGGGCAACGTGATCAACGACGGCATCGCCGACGCCGTCTTAGCCGTGCTCTTCACAGTCGAAAGCTCCCCAGCAGCCGTACGACGTAAGTAATCCTTCTCTTCCAAACCCAAACCCTTCTCCTAACACATACCCCAACAACAGAATCCTCCCGCCAACACTCGCACTCGCACGCGCCCACCGACGACACCCCCAAGAAACCCGACGCCCTCACGCACCGCTTCAAAGGCCCACACCCGCACAAAACCCCAGACCCAGCCACGCGCCTCTCGCGCCTCTTCATGTTCCTCGAAGCGCAATTCGGCGAAGACGCCATCGCCCCGATCCCCTACCCACGCACCTCCCCATCCCTCCCACCGCTCTCCGCCACAACCCCGCTCATCACCCCACCCGCGCCGTCAACACCGCCCCTCACCATCGCCGGCGGCGCCGCAGACCACATCGACGAGAAACCCGAACTCAACAACCAGCAGGCCCCAGACGGCGGTGACGGCGCCGGTGTAGGACTCCCCCTCACGGCGGCGGATAAGGCGGAAATCAAGCGTTTGACGGGCTTGGCGATCCCCGTTCCGGGCATTGAGATCAAGTTTGATGGAAAGTATGCCGCGCGTGTGTGGTTGGAGGATTTGGACGTCGAGTGTGCGAGTAACCCGCTCAAGGCGAGGGTTAGGGCTGTGGTGGAACGCGCGGTTGAGACGGTTAGTGGACTTTGGGCTTGACAGTTTCGTGACTGTGCTGTCGTCCTTGAGAGAGAAAAGAGCAAGGGGAGAAGAAAGACTAAATTTCCATTCCCCCGTCTCTCTCTCTCTCTTTTTTCTTTCCTCTTTTCGGTTCTTGCTTTTGGGGAGGCTTTGATAGAAAGAGGGTAGGTGGTGTGGTTTGAAGATGTGCTTCGGTGTTATTTTTTTTTTTGTTTGTTCGTTGAAGAAAAGAGAGGTCTTGTTCTTTGGGGGAGAGGGAGGTGGTTCAATAGCTCTCTGCTTTGCACACTTTTCTCTCTCCTCTTTTATTTCTCTCATCGAGTAGGGGAAATTCTCAATCCTACCATGTGTTAGTTCTCATCAATATAAGGTAGGTGTTTATTTAAACAACAACGACAACAACAACAACTCAAAATTTTCTGCACCCTCGGAAGACGGTATTTGAACTTTGAAATATTCTTGTGTGCCTAAGTCTTAACTGTGTGTGCGGGTTCTTTAAAAGACGGTGCTGGGTGTCTTGTCTCTGGTTGTCAAACCGTTTTTTTCTTTGGGGGTTGGTTGCTTCTCAAGACCTGTTTGTTCTTCTTAGCACTTCTTCCCTTAGATTCCGGAACTGAAGGAGACAAAGAAGCGCAGAGGCGAATCGGTATCATGTATTGATCCAAAATCGCCGAATGATGTCAAAATCGAGAGTGATCAAATTCTTCAGTCATTGGTGATCTCAGATGCCGATCAAGACTTTTGGAGCCAACTCCAGGTGCGTAAAAGCAAGCAGTCACAATCATCACATCAAAAGAATCTAAATTCCTCAATTCTCATAACTTTTGTATTCCATTTCATCCTAGTATGCTCATCGCCCCCCGAAAATGGAGGAGCTATGAGAGAGGAACTGGAATAATCATCCAAGAAAGAAACACCCACAACATAGAAACCATCGGCCATGTACCCATTTCCTCCATCGGAGGATGCCCATTCCCATAACCCATATCCATGCATGAAACCAAAAACCATGAAAGAAAGAATCCACAAAACCAAACACCATCATCTAGGTCGTTATTTTCGTTACAGGTACATGTCAATGACGTTATTAACTTTCCCGCTGAAACCGACGACCGACCATGCATGAAGCGCAGAAAACAGGAAACAAAACAAAAAGGAAGCAGAGGAATGGAACTTTTATGCCAGAATTTGCATGAAACAATTGATCTCTCCAGTCGATCGATTGAGCGAGCGATGACAGGCCCACTCTCGGTTCCTTGTAGTGGCCCAGGGTGGCCATGGAACTGACTCGTTCGCGACGGGAGATCTTGAGAACAAAACCGTGCAATTGGTTTAGGGGCGACAATGAAAAAGTCATCGCAAACATTCGAAAAAAGAGAGAAAGAGAGCTGTCCTGGCAGCTAGCATCGCAACCAAGGACCACCGGTTATAACCTCGACATTTTCGGAGCAAGCAAAATGGTCGTCTTGTTCAAGTGAGCATGGGATTGTCGAGGAAACTTTGAATTTTCGGTTAGTCAACGACAATCAGGTCGCGACTGCTGGGCACTGGTTTGGGTCGATGGTCTCGCTCGTCGTGTACTGGAAGCTCACGATATCAATGCTGTTTCTGTTAGCTTCTTTGTACGGAGTTCTGATGAAATGTCCAACACTTACATGTGTCCGTTCTTGAAGCCAGCCTCGCGTACATGGCCCACCCTCTTGAATCCGAAACCCTCAAAGAAAGCCCGCTGCCAATTTGGTTTCATGCGGCAATCAACAGGCATCTCCACCTTGATGGATTTGATCACTCGACTGCTGCCATTCCTCAAATATTCGCCACGGTTCTCCCAGTCGTAACCTCCTCGATACATGTAGCGATTGCATGACATGTTAAGCAACCGGTCCATCAAGCAACTGCCAACACCTTTCCTGACCCAATCGGGATGAACATATAGTTCGAGATCAAACGCAAAACGCCATGCAGTGTTTTTGCCGCACGAATCATCTAGTGAGATGAATCCCACAATTTTCTCTTGCACATGCGTGAGGCGACCTCGCCGTTTATTCTCTTTGGAGACAGCTACGATAAAGGGCAGATCCTCCGAAGTAACGAGGTTCATGCGGGTCGCCATCTGACTGACGCTCAGGGGATTGAACTCGGGTGCACTAAAAGTATTCAGGATGTAATGATTATACAGTTCCTAAATAATGTTAGCGCGATACGGAGAAGGAAACGGAGGATTGTATACTGACCGTGATGCCAGCGACGTCAGACGGTTTGACTGGCCGGAGGTATATATTTGCTTTGGGGGATATAGCCCTAGCATCGGAAGCCGCGTGTGCAGGATCCTTGAGTACACACTTCATCCATGATTGCACCCTCTTCCGAGCGACTTGCAGCATCCGAAGCTCTTCTTCCGGGGTAAATATCGGTTCATGAGAATACTTCTTATCCTTGAACTTTTCAAGTTTCTCCAGATGTTTCGGTTGGCAATTAAGGACTAGATTTACTGTGGTACTCCTGGATTTCTCGTGGCGGTTGTTGAAGTCTTTCTCATCAAGCTTGGCTTCAGGATGAACTAAAGGAGCCATGAATGAATTGGTGCCCATATATTTATTCCAGAATGGATCATCAATATCCTCTGGGTCCAATGGCTCGGGAGCTGCCGATGTAAAGTTTTTCCAAAACGTATGAAGACAGTGCCCTTCTTTACTCGAAGGAATCCATTCTCTAGGCGCAATTTCTAAGCAGTCCTCGAGGAATTCGGCTTGTTGCTCCGACTCAGGCATGTACAGTTTACCATCGGTGTCGCCCAACTTGAGCATCCATTTCCATACGGAGTTGGCAACTTGATCGGCACTATAGACTGTTTGATCCCGATTAGCCCAGTCTTCTGGCGGCGCCTGGAATCTACCGTCCCAGCCCGCAAGCTTCTTGATGTCGTGATAGGGATCTCCGTCATCCGATTCTTCCTGATCATCCCACCCAATGCCAGCTGTCGGGTTCTTTAATGCTTCTTCAAAAGGATTTACATTAGGATCGACTTTCGGTGGTTTGCAGTTCTTCCAATGGGAAGATCTAGCCTTCCTAGGCGGGTTCTTGTGGACGTCTTCAATAGCCCGCTCAAAATTTTTCATGTGGGTGTCGAAGTCAACCTGTTCTACCACCGGATACTGAGTATTGTCTCCCCAGGGGATGTCATCGCGCGGGTCTTTAGTCCATTCGTTGGCGATATCTTTTGCATTGGGCAAGCGTGGGTCAATCTTAACGGTTGCCACACCCCAGTGCAGAACTTCGCGGGACTGCTGAGTGGGTTCTTCAGAAGTACCCATGATATCCTTGACGGGCCGCTTTCCGTATGACTTGCTTCCTTTATCCAAGGCCTTTCCAAAAGGCTTTCGGTTGCCCATGTACATCGGTGTGTCCCATGCACAATCACCAACGACAATAATATCGCCAGCGTCGTCAGCGTCGCCAGGGGAAACCCAATGCGAAGGGAATGTCTCACGACCAGACTCTGAAGGTTTCCTTGAGGCAAAAAGTTAGCATTGCATGCATACAAATGGGGGAGAGGTGGGGTGTCCTGGCTTACAAAGTAGACTTTGCATCAGCAGTAGCCTTTTTGTTAGAAGTGGAGGTCCTGGAGGGATCGTTGGAAGATGAATTTTCGAGAGCCGGCGTCTCATTGGAAACTGGCTGGTTTACGGAAGTCTTCTCATCGGAATTCGACTTGTGTTCGGAGGATGTCTTATTAATGGACTTCGTCTTATCGGCGGACATCGCCTTTCCGTCGCCAGATACCTCTTTGCTCGGGGCTGATTGATCATGAGACGTTGACATGATGCCAGAAGATGTGCGATTGTTGATAGATGGCTCCTCACCCAAACTTGACTGTTGCTGCTGCTGCATGTCGCGGCGTTCGCCAAGGGGGCTGGGTGGATCAACGTTAGGTTGTTTAGCAACCACACTGGTAGATGATATTCCGGTGGACGAATTGTTGATGGAAGACTTGGGAGTAGAAGAATCGCCAATGGAAGATTTATCGTTGGAAGACTTCTCGTTGGAAGACTCAGTGGAAGATTTCCTGTTGGAGGACTTCTCGCTGGATGCCTTCTCACTGTGGGAATGTGACTTCTGCTCGCGCTGGGGCGGAGAGATAGACGGAATAGTCAAAAGTTGAGAAGAGGAGTCAATAGCAACTGAATTATCGCTAGAAGCTTGCGAAGCTGGTTGCAGCTTACGCAGATGTGGGGGGATAGATCGATGAGAAAGAGGTGATTCAACTGTAGTAGATTTGTCGTTCAGAGAGGCTTTCTCCTTATCAGAAGCCGGCTGCAGCTTTCGCCGATGTGGGGGAATAGAACGGTTGA
>KZ805491.1:23526-84216 GCA_003073855.1 Periconia macrospinosa
GGCTGCAGCTTTCGCCGATGTGGGGGAATAGAACGGTTGACTAGTGAAGTGTCGACGGTGATAGTGTTGTTCGTGGAAGAGACTTCCTTGTCGTTGGAAGTTGGCAGTGATGCTTTGTGCGACCCGTAGGCGGGGGTGTTGGCTTCAAGACGCGGAGGCGAGTCAGAAGTAGTTGACTTGACACTCGAAGCGTTATCACCGCGGGCAGTCGAAGTTTTATCAACGTGAGGAGTTGGGCCGACCGAGGGAAGGCCGGAGTCGCCAGCAGTCAACTTGACACTCGAAGAGCTATGTGAAGGGGGATAGACTGGGCAAAGATATGAAGCACCGGCAGTTGATTTTCCGTTGGATGCTTTATCGTCGTCCGAAGTTTTCTCCTTCTCAACAGTTGAGTTGTCGGTGGGTGGTTTATCGCTGTTGGAAGTTGGCTGTTGCTGCTTATAGCGCCGGTGCGGGGGGATATAGGCTGATTCGGGAACGGGAGGATTGATTGAAGGCTGCAAAGAATGGTTGCCAACGATAGACTTGCCGCTGCTGCTCGAGGATTTCTCGCCCTTGGGAGATGATTCGCGGGTCTTACGCTGCAGTTGGCCGTCTGCGGAGGGACCAGAAGTTGCAGGACGCTGAGCAGAGGTGCTAGTGACTGGTTTATCGCTGGATGCCGTATCGACCTTGGAAGCTGGCTGCTGCTTATAGCGCAGGTGCGGGGGGGTATAGGCTGATTCGGGGACAGGAGGATGGATTGAAGGGAGGCCAGCAGAGTTGTCGCTAGGTGCTTTGACCTCTTTGGAGGCGGGCTGCTGCTTGTTGCGCAAGTGCGGGGGAATAGAAACTGCCGCGCAGCTAGCAGGATTGATTGAAGGGTTATGAGCAGAGTTGCCAGTGACTGGCTTGTCGCTGGATGCCGTATCGACCTTGGAAGCTGGCTGCTGCTTATAGCGCAGGTGCGGGGGAATAGAGGCTATCGCAGGGACAGGAAGATTGACTGAAGGCAGACGATCAGTGTTGCTAGTGGCTGGCTTGCCGTTTGATGCCTTCACGTCTTTGGAAGCTGACTGTTGTGCCTTACGCCTCGCGAGCCCGTAGGCGTTAGAATCAAATTTGGCAGGAGGCTGAATAGTTGTTAGTAAGTGGCTCATCATTGGATGCCTGGTCACCCTTGGAAGCTGGCTGTCTTACCTGCTTTTGCAGAAGCTCGAAGGCAGCGGGGTTGATTGCAGGACGCTGAGCACGGTTGATACGAACTGCTTTGTCGCCGGATCCGTTGACGCCGTTGGGGGGAGATGGCTGGCGTGCCTTACGCTGTGGGTGACCGTCGGCAAAAGAATCGACCGCTGTAGGCTGAGCAGAGTTGCAAGTAGTTGGACTGCCGTTGCAAGCTTCGTCGTTGCTGCAAGTAAGCTCCTTCTTATCGAGCGAGATGGGCACCTCGGGGGGAGGATCGTGACTAGTCATTGCCTCTCGCAAGTGATAGAGGTGCAGTAAACGTGCCCAAAACTTTTGAGGGGTCCCGTATTCCTCGTAGAGGCAGAAACCAAGGAAGAGGGCGAATATTACAATGAGGAAGTCAAGGAAGTCTACGAAGTTCATGAGAAGATGCGGCAAATGTAGTGCAGTGAGGTGCGTACTTGAAGTAAAGGCGGTGGAGTGCAATTGGTGAAGTAAAGGTTTTGGTTGGAAGAAGAGAGAGAGAGGCGGGCGGAGGGGTAAAAGAGAGGATTTATAGTGTGTCAGTGCGCGGGCAAAGGCGAGGGGAAGTCAGTGAGAGTGAGAGTGAGTGAACGTGACAGCCAACGGACCCACTTTTTTTGTATTGCTTCCTATTGTCTTTTGTTTATTGTGGCCGGTCGCTTTGACGAGCTTGACTTGCTTACAACCCATGTAAATACGCTACGTATTGTGATGCTCGACGTCATTGCATTCTGAATTTGGTGATGGTGTTTATACGTGCCTGCCTGCGTAGCGTTGACGAGGCAAGTCTAGCCGAGCGCGCCTACCTACTACGTAGCTCCACACGCGGCTGCCTTGACGCCTGGATGCAACTTTGAACATCACCATTCGAGAAATTTCTTGCCCGCTAGAAAAATAAAAAAAATGTTGTCCATTCTGCGCAAAGCTAGACTGAAGGATAAGGAAATGAGGATACTGATGCTGTGAGTCGCTGCAGTGGAAAAGCAAAGCTGCGCAAGCTGACGGAGAAGGGGACTGGACAACGCGGGAAAAACGACCATTGTGAAAAAGATCATGAATGAGGATGTCAACAGCGTCAGTCCGACACTGGGATTCATCATCAAGACAATCGATTATGATGGGTAGGACGGTGCAGCACTCGCACCACAAGACTCATTGCTGACGAAAAGAAAAAAGATATAAATTGAACATATGTAATATCCATACATGTTCCACGAGCAATGCGGCAGACAGACTGACATGGCAGCACTAGGGGATGTCGGTGGCCAGAAGACGCTTCGCACATATTGGAAGAACTACTTTGAGAAGACAGACACGCTGATCTGGGTGGTGGATGCCACGGACCGCGAACGCATCGATGACTGCCGGCACGAACTGGAGGGTCTGCTGCTGGAAGAGGTAAGTCGGCGCCGGTACCCGTTCAAAGTCTGAAGGGGAACAATGTGGCTAACCACCCGGGCAGCGGCTCACGGGAGCCAGCTTGCTGGTGTTCAAGAACAAGAGCGATGTGCCGGGGGCGATGACGGAAGATGAGGTTCGCCAGGTAGGTGTTCGTCTATTTTCTGCGTGTGGGTGTGGGGTTGAGCGAAGGTTGCCAGGCCGATGGCAAGGCCAGCACCACAAATGTCACAGGATAACGGCAGTACCAATAACGCACGACAGGGACTCCGGCTGGACGCAATCAAGACACACAAGTGGACGATTTTGGCGTGCAGTGCCATGACGGGCATGAACCTGCAAGAGGGGCTGCATTGGGTAGTGCAAGATGCCAAGAGCCGGCTCTTTTTGTATTGAGCAGAAGCAAGGCGGGTGTTTTTGTCATATAATTTTGTAGTGATTTTTATCTCACAGAGATTGTCATGCGCATCAAAAGAACAATCATGATGTTTACCTAGGTACCTATATATACATACTTGAAGTGTATCGTGGCCAGGTGACGATGGGTGGATGCGTGGGCTGCAAGCGGGGCGACCACTTTTGCGGCCGGCGCTCAAAATGGCAAGCACCACCCATGCGCACGATAAATCAGCAACTTTGTAATGTGTGGGGATGGTGAACACCACGGCATCAATGACAGATGGCCATTGGCACCTTGGGAATCGGCTAGTAGCAGAAGCGTCTCAACGGCGCTAGCTAGCTGCAAGAGAGTTCATGTTGTACACAAAAACAAACAAATATCCACAGCACGTTGGGCAGATAAGCACAATCAAGTTATCTTTCCATTGAAAATAGAATACGCTTTAGCATTTCTGTGCGGCATTACTGTTATTTTTGCAGATAATCATGAGAGGTAAATGAATTTATAATACATGCTCCCAATCGAAGCCTTCACATCACAAATAGCCCTGCACGACGCTTCTATTTTGTCCTTGGGGTTGCTTGGTATGTAGTTTTTTTATGTGATGAAACTGTATTCAAATATTCTTGCGATGTGACATGGAGACTGAAAATGCTGACATTGGAATCCAGAGAGCCGATTGCACGGTACAGTATTCCGAACCGCAACCAAGGAAAGAGACCCGCGGTTCCTTGCATCTCCAGCTGTATAGGACCGTTTATCGTACATTATCGCACGCGTACATATCTAGGCACATACACATACATCCGAGTCGAATTTTTAAACAACACATGTTCGATTCCATACGCGTTTGCAGAGCGATAACAATTCCATCATCTCACACAGTAAAAAGAGAAGGGCCTTGCCAACTGCAAAGCGTCCGATGTCTTTCTTGTACAGCAGGCGATGATTGGTGTTTCATGGCGGCTGAAACATGGATGGCGTGGATGGACGCCAGGGGTACAGGACGCTAGGCAAGGTCACGTAATAGACGTAACCGAGCGAACCGTACTGTAAAACAACGTCTGTGGGTTCCCACGATTCCAACATTCAAGGTCGAGGTCAGCCAGCCAAGGTCAAGGTCAAGGTCAAGGTTGCGTGTTACCTTAGTCAATCACGAACACCGTTGACGATTCTTCCCTTCCTTCACTCCTCCCCCCGGGGTTCCCTTCCACCTGTACCTATTCGTCGCATTCGTCTCGGAGCGCAGACGGGCTTGTTGACGAGCCTAGCTTCAGCTAGACATAATTACATCCCCACTCGTGTTTACTGCTGATATTGCGCCCGACTAAATCCCGCGCCAACGGCGTCTTCCATCATGTCCAACTCGGAGGACGTGGATCAATTCTTGCAGCGCATGCGCACCATGTCAGACCTCCGCGACAACCAGGACGCCGAGAGAGTCAAAAAGCTCGAGGAAGAGCTGATCCAGGGCCGCAGCGAACGCCTTGCACGTCGAGCTGGTACGTCCGTCTGTTGTGTTACCTACATGCCTCCAGATACATGCCCATGCAGATGCTAATGCACAAATCTCTATTTTTCTTTCCATCCCTTCTCAGCTCCTGCCGCACATCTTGTTGTTGATGTTTACAGTGCTCTCCATGGCAACACCCAGCTAACACCACACACCACAGAACGCGCTCGCTCTCTATCTCCAGACAAGCCCACCACGCCACAGTCGTCGTCCGCCGCTGAAACTGCAGAATCGGTTCAGGACAAGGCCGCTGATACCCCCACACCCGCTATGGAGCCCGCACAGCTCCTACAAGATGACGAGCCCAAGAAGCCTGCCCCCAGCGCTGCAGCATTGGCCCGGTCCGGTACACTCTCATGGCAACAGCGAAGACCACAATCAGGCAGCATTCGACGCCCTGTGTCGTTGGTCTCTCCCACTGCAGAAACAGCGCCCATCAGCTCCCCCGAGCCCTCCCCCGAAGCCGCACCCTCCCGAGATCAAATCGCACAATCGCTGGGTGCAAAGGACCCATCGTGGTTCAAACAGACATCAGATCGGGGGATAGGGTCGGCCGCCTACAGGCGAAGCCAGGATGCCAGCTCTTCCGAGGCAGGCTCAATATCTGGTAGGAGACAGCTCCCGGGCATGTCTCTCGATTCTACGAAAGGGGCTGAGGCGACAAGTCCACCTCCGGAAAGCGGTCGCTCTAATGGCTCAAGCCGTGGTAGTGCCATCCTGAGCAATCGCCTTTCTACCACAGCAGCATCTGGCGGAGATGCAAGAGTTAGATCACCTTTGCCAGTTCTCGAGTCTCAAAAGTTCGCGCCACCTTCTGAGCAGGGATCTTCAGTAGAAGACCGCCCGTCCAGTCGAGGATTGGCTATGTCGCCCTCCCAAGGCCGCATATCACCCGAGCGCGAGCGGCCCGCTTCTCCTACTAAAGGCATGGGTGGATTTGTACAGAGTGCTATGCTCAAGCGCAGCGACAGTTATAACAAGCGCTGGAGTGCTCAGGCCCCAGCTCCTTTAAGTAGGCAAAACTCTACTCTCAGCAACAGAGGAAGCACGTACGGCAGCACACTGTCTCGGCCTGAAACCCGACCGAGCGCGTTGAGTCGTGATAATTCGACGGAACCATCTTCACGTCCCGGATCTAGCTCAGGCAACCTGTCCAGCGCCAAAGATGGCGCAGACGGCACCCCAAGAGAAGAGTTTGTCAAACCTGCACTTCCACGCCACAGTCGCAGCAAATCTGTTGCCTCCACCTTCAGTGACAGCACTCGCCAACAGGACGAAGCCTCGCCTGCAAGCCCGTCAAAGAGGTGGAGTCCAACCAAGTCGAGTTGGTTGGAGAGCGCTCTGAGCAAGCCCGAATCTCCAAAGATAAAGCAAGCCGCCCCCCAGCAGCCTGCTTGGATGACGGAGATCAATCGTATTAAACAACAGCGGGGCAGTGTGGACATGGGTAGGGCAAGCCCTCTTCAGAGTCCGTCGGCCGACTCACCGGCTTCCGGAAGGACATCACCCATCAAAGATGTCCAGCTCAGACCTGTTAGCCTTCGTAGACCTGATTCACCCAAGAAGGAAGAACAGCCATCGGATGCGGAAGTGACGAAGGCAGCACAGCCTTCACCAAAGCCAAAGCCTGCACTTTCTCCGAAGCCTTCTCTAGCTGCTAAGCCAGAACCCAGTACCGTGCAGGATTCCACAGAGGATTCCAAGGACGTTGAAGAACCCAAAGACACTCCTTCTGAGGCTTCCTCAACTGCCCGGTTCAGCAGAGACTCTGCGCTCTCGCCACCAGCCACCAAACCAAAACCGGAGACACCCGCAAAGAAGGACTTCCGCGCAAATTTACGACCACGTAATTCCACCTTGGATGACACAAAGAAGAACGAGGTATCCGAGCTCCAGAGCGTGTTTGGGAAACTCAAAAAGACAGAGACCAAGAACTATGTTGCTCCAGACACGTTCAAGGACAACATTCTTCGTGGGAAACGGGGTTTGTCCATTACTGGTGGACCGAGGCCGTACGTTAAACGCGATGAATTCCGAGACAGTCTTGTAACCCAGAAGTCTGCCATGTTGGCAAAGGCCCAAGAAACAGGCTCTGTGTTGAAGAAAGCCGATAGCTCTTCCAAACCTGCATCCACACCGGAAGCGTTGGCGATGAGAAAAAACCTCGGACGGTCAGATTCGATAACAAAAGTCCCGACGCTGCCCAAAGAGAAAGAGCCAGAAGCGGCGCCAGAAGCTCTTGCGAAGATAAAGAGCCTGCGTGCTAGCAAATCCATGTCATTGGAGAAGCCGAAACAATCAGACACTCCTCCAGTCTCTAAAGAACCTCCAAAGGCAAATAAATTTGCCGATCGATTCAATCCTGGACTAGCTGGCTTGCTCGCAAGAGGGCCGCCACCCATGGCAACAAATCCGGGAGGTACAGGCGACGCAGCATCAAGATCGACATCGGAAGAAAAGCAAGGTCCCGCTCCAGAGTTGACTCACATGACCAAAGGTAGAGCACGTGGTCCTAAGAGGCGGACGCCCGGATCGAAGCAGGATGCCAAAACGAACGAAGCCCCTCAGAAAATCGAGCCAACAGAGACGTTCGTAGAGAAAGTGGCTACTCCGGCTGCAGTTCCACTAGTCAAAGCGGAGCACGTACTTCCAACTTCGCGTCCTGAGTCCTCCAAGACTAACAATACCCCAGAGGATCTCCCAATCACGAGGACGCCGACCAGGGACTCCCTCAAGGCGAAGCCTGCGACGCCAGTCAAGTCTCCACGGCTGTCTCAGAATTTTGAAAAGCAACCCAGCCCAGAAATCTCAAAGAAGCCTGTGCTTCCAGCGCTGGAGAAGAAGCCAACCACAGAAGTTTCCGTCACACCAAGAAAGTCGCCGTTGGCAGCGACAATGGACAGTCCACAACCTTTGTCTTCACCTTCGCCGAAAGGCTCAAGGCCTCTGCCTACCCCACCAATCAAGCCAGCATCCAAAGCTTTACAAGAAATCTCTCCTCCCAATAACGAGGCATCGCCCAAGAAGGAGGAGGTTTCACCAGAGAAGACCAGCTTCTTCTCAGTAAGAAATGTGTCCGCTTCTTGGGGTAGACAATCTGCCTCTGCATCCCCTGCCTCAACACCCGTTAAATCTCCCATAAAACTCCCGACCAAGGCTGATGAAGAGGCGGCCATGGAAAATGCAGGTCTCAGGCGGAATGCGGAAACGCCCGACGATATCCCGAAGCTTCAAACACCAAAGCCGAAGCCAGTTGGGCTTGGATTAGGCGGTTTGGGTTTGAGTGGAGTTACTGCAAAGTTTCGCGTGTCGAGTCCACCGAAGCCTGTATCTGCCAAGCCATCTCCCATTTCACCACCCATCGCCAGCGACAGACCCCAGTCCGAACCGTTCAAAGCGTCTCCAGCCCCGGAAAAGCCGCAAGGTCTTTTCGATGAATTCTTCGATGAGCCGCCGGTTACAACAGGCCAGCTACCTGACAATATCGATACCTTTCATGTCCTACAGAACCCTCCTTTTGATTTGAAACCGTCCGGCAAGATAAGAACACTCCGCAAGCAGATTCAGGAGGTCACAGGGGACGGAAAGCTCATTTCCATACCAGTGCAGGAAGAGCACATCTTGTACCAGGACAGCATGTACCTGTGCATCCACACATTTGGGGATTCGAAAGGCGCTAGGGTGACGGAGGCCTATCTTTGGTCTGGCAACGATGTAGCAGAGCCAATTGTGGAGGACGTGCAAGTCTTTGCGCGCAACCATGCAAAGCAGAACCAGGCCAAGCTTACCCACATGCGACAAGGCAATGAGACACCAAACTTCTTTGACGCACTTGGTGGTATAGTAATCACAAGGCGGGCTCGCCCTGCACCTAAAGAGTACATGCTCTGTGGGCGTCGTCATCTAGGTCACATTGCATTTGACGAGGTCGACTTCTCCCTCAAGAGCCTCTGCTCCGGCTACGCCTACATCATCTCCACAGAGTCCAACCGCGTCTACCTCTGGAAAGGCCGGGGCTGCTCCCAAGAAGAGCTCTCCGCAGCTCGCTTGATGAGCATGGACCTTGCGCCGAGCGGCGAGATCGCAGAAGTCGACGAAGGTTCCGAGTCGCCCGATTTCCTCACAGTCTTCCCCCCCGCGCAAGGCAAAGGCCCCGCGATCCCGCGATCCGCAGACCACTGGCGATACAAAGCCACCGCCGACCGATACCGTCCTCGACTGTTCAAAATCGAGCAGCAAACGTCGTCCCCCGGATGGGGTAGTAGCCTCCAGGTGAGCTCGTACCTGCCAGCGCTGCTGCGGCGACCTTCGTGGAACAAGACAACTGAACCTCCCCCGCAGACGCCCACGACGCCCAAGTCATCGCCGTCGACGACCAAAGTCGTTGAGATTATGCCGTTTTGTCAGCGCGACTTGGAGCCCGAGCATATCTACGTTTTGGACGCCTTCTTCGAAACGTACATGTAAGTCCTCCTCCTGAACCACTTAAAGCATAACATCTAACCTTTCTTGTGTTCAGTATCGTGGGCTCCCTCTCTCGCAGTCAATCCGCCGCTTTCTCAACCGCCCTCATGTTCGTCCAAGAATACACCATGCTCGCCGTGTCCGAAGAAGATCGTCCCTTCATGCCCATCTCCACCATCGTCCTCGAAGGAACCCCTCGCGACATGAAGGCCGTGTTCCGCTTCTGGAGCGATGCCATGATCCCCGCGGCTGGGCTTATGAGCGGGAAGTTGGGACGCGGGAAGAGCTTGAGGATTGTGGGTTTGGAAAAGGCTATCGAAGCTACGCGGCGGTAGAGGCTTCAAAGTTTGAGGACAGGAAGTAATTTTTTTCTGGATGCTTATGATGATGATGACGGCGGTGAATGTTGGGATGAATGAATGAACGCACGTGTGTGCTGGAGGCCGGGACATGAAAGAAGCGCGAGAATTATCATCATATCTAGCGCTGGGTACCTTTTTTTCCATCTTCGAGCTGTATATTCTATCTTGCTTTTTTCTTCTTTCTCGGTGGCGGGTTTTACAGCAAGCAAGGATGCGTGCGTGCACATGAATGGAGTGGGTGGGTGGGTAGATGGAGTTTTTTTTTTTGGGGAGTGGGGGCGGGAATGGATCAATCAATCAATCATCTTTCTTCCTCACATGAATGAAATTTCAAAGAATGGAAATGATGGGAAAATGTTAACGTTGATGACTTGGACTTTAATTGGCTGAGTATACGTTTAACCACGCTAAGGAATGTGTGTGTAGTTTTTCGTACCGGATATGTGCTCCCTCTCTCCCCCTCTCCCTCTCTCTCCCTTCCCCTTCTCTACTTTCTCTTTCCCTTCATTTTTCCTTACCATCCCTTTCCTGTTTCGTTCCATCGTAACTCCGTCCGTCCGTACGTACGCATGTAACATCAATACACCCAACACCAACACCAACACCAATTTACAAAAGTATCACTATCAGCATCAGTATCCGTACCTACCTAACCTAACCTAACCTAACCACAGTTATACATAAGAAACAAATAAAAAAAACTCGGAAATACCACTTACTTACCCCACCCCACCCCACACACACCACACACCTACACCTAACCCTCCCTCCTCCTCCTCAGTCAGTCAAGCCTCTATATATACATGTAATTTTCCCTCTTTTTTATTTCTTTTTTTACGTCTTTACTTTGTCTTCGTTTATCTCTTCTACCTTTTCTCCCTACTTTTTTTTTTTTTTTTTTTTTTTTTTTTTTTTTTTGTTTTTTTGCTGACGAGTTGAGTGGTTAGTTGGTTAGGTATTTATTTATTTATTTATTTATTTACGGGTTTGTTTGTTTGTTTGCTTGTTTGTTTTATTTTAGGGATAGATAGAAGGAAGGAAGGGAGGAAGGAAGGGAGGAAGGGAGGGAGGTTTATGTATGTATAGTACATAAGGTACTTTTGTTGTTGTTGTTGTTGTTGTGTGGATTTAATGGATTGGGTTGATTGGGGGGATGGTTTGGGTTGTGTATAGCAGTGCTTTATGTAGATTTTTGTTCGGTTGGTTGGGGAAGGGTGAACGGGGGGAGAGGAGAGAAAATGAGGAGTGTGTATGGATGGTGGGGTTTTAGTAAGAAATATTTATGTGTGCGTGTGTGTGTGTGTGGATGTAATGAAATGAGATGGATTAATAATGATTTATTTATTTATTTTCTACTAACATAACCTTGCAAATGTTACAAAGTTTATGTGCGTTCTACTTTAGCACTGGATTATTTAGTTATTTTAGTGTATGTATATATATATGTACGGCCTTGGTTGAGGACTTTTTCTTCTTCTTCTTCGTGATTTGCTACGTACTGTGGTGATACCCGTCAGGAATTTGATTATTTATGCGGACGACGACGACGACGACGACGACGACGACGACATTAATTGATAGTTGTTATGTATGAATGAGGATGGGTTGGAAGGGGAAGGTTTAGCCGCTCTTATTTCCCCTTAGAGGGGTTTAAGGTTATGAGAAGAGATGATTGTAGGGGGAGGGAATTGGACGGATATAACACATTTGCTTATAGGTATTTAGGATCTTGTCTTCCGAGATCAATAAACTGTGCCGTTGAAATAAAGCCCCCACCTTGTAGCCACCCCCCTAAAGATATATTGTGCATTAGTAGGCGGTGAGAGGGGTTAGTTATACAGGCTTTATCCTTCCATTGAGAAGTTTTGATAAAGGTGGCGTTCAAGGTCCTGTACCTAGAGAACTATGCAGTAGTCTAACCCAAAAAGGATTCTTTATACGGACGCGCGCGCGCACGGGGAACGGGCATGGTGTTTTTTTGGTTGCTGAGGTTAGTTTGAGGTTGGGTTAGTGATTTTGGAAGAGTGGTAGGGGGAGAAGGGGTGAAGATGTAAGGTAGAGGTAATTGCATGGTGGAAAGTCCGGACACGCTTGGTTCACCTGCCATCGCGGCGTGGCTTGAGTATGACCGGAAACTAAGATTCGGGAGCTGAGGATGGTAACCGTATTCTGCTTTTTACATGTGTTCTTTTTATGGCATGTCCATGAACTGACCAATCGGTACGACGCCAAAAAACTCGGCATTCAATCCGACAGACCAGTAACGAAGGAGACGTGGACGCAAGAAATGAGACAAGCTGAGAGTAGGCGCGTACGCACAAGGTAACCAGCAAAAGTGAGGAGTTTAATGCGTGGGCTGATGCACAGTGAGGTCAAAGTAGGTAGGTTTTGGCTCGCCTGAGAAATCGGCATCCCGGTCGTGCCGTGCTAGCCGAACAGAAACTCTTAGAACCCACCCGGCGGTGGGGTAAGTGTGTGAGAAAATGGCGGCGTCGAGTTAGAGCTTTTGTTGACGTATTTGTGCACTAGACACGTAGTGGAAACGGGTCTGCCCGTCATATGTGGAGAACTAATTGCGTTGGTGGTTTTGCCCTGCTTCAGTAGAAACCAGCAAAATGCTCGAGTTATTCGAGGGATTGGGGATTGCTTCGGCGTGGAGTGTGTATACTGTACCTGTGTAGTCGGTGTTGGAAGGGGGTGCATGTGATAATATGCTAATGTAGGTCAGGAATCAGGATGCATGCAGGGACTCTTTGGGGCGTCGCACCTGCCACTTAATGTGTGGCTGTGCGGGGTTGCTGCTGCGTTGTTACGGACGGTGACCACTTAGGTGTTTTTGAATCCAGTCGACATGGATTCTAGAATCTCCGGAGGGGCCCCTATATAAAGGGGACGCTTCGCGGGGTGGAGTGGGAGTGTCTGCATTCTCCCACAGTCACTCTTCTTTCATACCAATTCTTCACTTCATCTTTTCGACTACCATCTTGAACAATTTCACCTCATCATGTCTTTCCACGAGTCCGCTGAAGATATCCGCGTCGACGACAACCACATCCTCCGCGCTAGGTTGCGAAACTTTGATGGCGACTTTGTCGATGCTGAGTTCAACCTAGACGAGGTTTTGGGAAACCAGGAGGGTGAGTGGCCAGGACGTCGGCAATAGGGGCCAGTGTCGTCGTGCTGACCAGAGTAGGACAAATCCACTGGGATGGCGTCAATTTCTCCCAGTCGGTCGACAACGTCGAATTCCACATTGAGGGTGGCGGTTCGGTTCCTGTTCTTCGCTGCTTCTGCAGAACGAGCGATGGCCAGGAGTTTGCTCGCGATGTCAACTTGGCTGAGCGTATTAAGAACGACAATGGTTCCTTTGTCTACCGTGGGTCTTCTGTCTTTCTAACTCTTCTGCTTTTCTGTCGTTCTAACAACCGCAAACAGAATGAGCGAGCTGAGTCTTTTTCCACACAATGGATGTGCCAGTGAATCCGGGTCATCGTCGTCGACCGCGCACAATTGAAAATGACGGGATATTTGATCGGCCAGGAGGACATGAAACACCACCAGGGCGTAGATCGTAGATGACTAGAGCAAATGAATTCACTCTGTTCACATTGCTTTGTGCCACTGGATAACTGTCAGATTCCAATTTGTACCGGTCAACAGGCCCCTCAATTGGACCCCTTAATGGGCCATACCCCACTTAAGGGCCGCGTAGAAGGTTATAAGTTAGGGATTAGGTGCATATCGGTGGATGCTAACATTGAAAAAGTCCGAAGTGGTCGAATGCCACGCAAAGCGCGCTAACTTATTCTAGACTAGTGTATTGTCAAAAGACACAGCTCACGATCTGTACGATACGCCACACTGCAAGAGCAACAACCTTTAACTCACATATATTTCGCGTACTCACTACTAAGTCACCTATGAACACGAAGATCTTAGTTTCATAGACGCCATTGAGATCATAAAATGGGTTTGATGTCCAGGACTCAATTGGCTGGCGTCTGCCGCGTTCAAATGTTACCCCGCACTAACACCGGCCGCGCATCAACTTATCCATCCCACTCTACTTATCGCATGAGTTGCTCATAAGCGTTGGAGAATACTATAGGGCGTGATAAACATGATCATAGGGCGTTCTTAACATAAAAATACTTGTTTATATCAATATTCACATTCTTATACCCGCAGCCGGCATCCTCACCCTTTTCCGCTATACCTCAAAACTCATACAGTAGACAAACCACCAAAACCGAATAACCAAACAATTACAATGGCCCCTTCCGCCATCTCTACCGAACTCACCAAACAACAAGCAATTCCAACCTCCAAATCCGACCCAACCAAACAACAAACCCCCCTCGAAGCCATCTCCCAAGGCGTAACTCTCCCGGGTATTCCCCTTTTCTCCAGCTATGACAAGCACCGCGCCTGGATCCTCACCCACATGGCAGGCGCCTTCCGCGTCTTTGCCCGCAAAGGCTTCACAGAAGGAATTTCGGGGCACATATCTGTGAGGGATCCCGAAAATCCGCATACATTCTGGACAAACCCGCTCGCAAAGCACTTCGCCACCCTCACAGCCTCCGACATGGTCCTCGTTGATTACTCCGGGGCCGTCGTGGGCGGTAATACCTCACGGCCGGCCAACGGCGCGGGGTTTTTGATCCACTCAGCTGTTCATAAGGCGAGGCCCGACGTTCATGCTGCCTGTCATATGCATGGCAAGGCGGGCAAAGCATGGAGCGCGTTTGGAAAAAAGTTGGAAATGATCAACCAGGACGTGTGCTATTTTTATGGAGAGGCGCAGGCGGTGTATGAAGAGTTTGGTGGGATCGTGTTTAGTGAGGAGGAAGGGAAGAGGTTGGCGGCTGCGCTGGGAGAGAAGGGCAAGGGCATGATTTTGAGGAATCATGGGTTGTTGGTGAGTTTCCCCATCTTTCTTCCATCATTTCATGGACATAAGGAGTGAATGAAAAAGCGTTTCTAACTAAGATCTCGTGCAGACCGTGGGAAGCACAGTAGATGAAGCGGCATACCTCTACACGCTCATGGAACGCAGCTGTGAAATTCAACTCATGGTGGATGCTGCTGCTGCGCTCAGTGGCAATGACAAGATTTACATCGACGACGAGGCGGCTGAGTACACCTTTCGAATGGGGAGTGACCCCGAGACACTGTATTGGGAGTTTCAACCGGATTTGGATTACGAGTACGAGATGGCGAATGGTGCTTTTGAGAAGTAGGGTAGAAGCCCTTGCATACAGTTCTATCAAATTAGATTGCACTCCATTTTTAGATATTGTGCCTCACAAGTGAAAATTTCCACCTTATTACAAGCAGGACACGATGACGATAAATCAGCATGCCATCTATGTTAGTAGACTATCACTCCAAATAATAACGTAAGCACCGTATTCGGGTTACCAAGAACTCCGCTTAAAGGACGCAAACCTCCAAGACTCAGCCTCAGCCTCGTGTCTTCTATCTTCTTTCTTGCGCCTACAATAGAGCCTTTGCGCGTGATGCTCGCACCTTTCTCTACACATGGATCAGCAGCGTCGTCTCGAAGCACGAGACTACACTGTGGGATAGATCTGCGCGTTTCCAATCGAGCTTGCAGCCGCCTAGGAAATATTAGATGAGCGGGATAAAACCATTCCTAACAATCTCGATCCCATCATCTACACCCTTAGCCGAATCGGCGTACATAACGTCGTCCTTACCTATCTTCCAGCAGGCAACACCGGGATACAGTCTGCTTCAACAGTTGCAGCTCGCATAAGGACGAGGTTCACATCAATCCGTCGAGACGTGGCGGGCCCCGACGTCTTCTTTGAGGCGAGGTATGATCATGCCGGTAAATCAACCTGCGAGGCGTGAAGCGACGACATGGAAGTAAAACGGCCCGTGAAGAGGAGTCCAATAGCATCAGGCAACCAGGTTATGAAAGATGAAGCTACTAGGGACAAGATAGGCAAAGAGGTGATGTGCTTTGAGATGGAGGCTGCCGGGCTGATAAATGGTTCCCGTGCCTGGTTATCCGGGGGGTTTGCGACTATGCGGACTCGCATAAGAACAAGAAATGGGAGCCCTATGCCGCGGCCACAGCAGCCGCTTGCGCGAAAGAAATTCTCTCCACAGTTCCCGGCGTACCTAAGATTCCGGAGAACAAGATAAGGAGCACGAGTGAGACAGTGCAGACAAGGATTGAATCGAAACTGGACCAAATCCACAGTAGTATAGGATTAGGAAGGTCGCAGGGCTAGATCCCGCGTAAGCTAGAGGCGTAGTTAACGCACAGTAAAGATCATATACGGTTATTCGTCAATATCCGGTGCGGGGTTATAGGAGGCGCAGTTATTCGAGACAGAGCTCGTGCGGTTAACAAAAAAGAGCACATGTGGTTAATACAAAAGGGCCCATGAGCTTCAACTTATCACACGCTTGTTACTCTGAATACAATTTTACAACCCTATCCTTTTCATCCAGATAATATGACTTCCATCACAGCTATTTTCGGAGGAGCGGCGTTTGGAGCGGCGTTTCCTGACAGCACTTTCGCCAACTCTTCTGCTCAAGCTGAAGCCCTCGAGATCCTCCTCCGTTCTGGCGTCACTACAATCGACACTTCCCGCGTCTATCCAGGCTCTGAACATGCCATCGGGATGCTAGAAAAGCGAGGGTCCTTCACCATCAACACCAAGCTACCTGGTGGCTTTTACCCCGGCCGTTGGGGCAAAGAGGAGACCTTCAACGACATAAAGGATTCCATTGCCCGACTTCAAATCCCTCAAGTCGATGTCTTGTTTCTCCATGCACCAGAGCCCAATTCCGACATCAAACAAACGCTGGAAGGCGTCAATGATGCGTATAAGCAGGGGTTATTCCGCCGATTCGGGCTGTCAAATTACACACCTCAGCAGGTGCAGGAAGTCAACGACATTAGTAAGGAGAACGGATATGTCCTGCCATCAGTATACCAGGCAAACTACAACCCTGTGGCGCGCCATCTTGAGGTGAAGCTGTTTCCTTTGCTTCGTGAACTCAATATCTCGATTCACGTTTATTCGCCCCTCGCTGGAGGATTTTTTACCAAGACGCCAGCAGATCTGGACGAAGGAGCAGGCCGGTTTAATGAGGTAACGTTCTACGGACTTTACCTCAAGCTGTACAACAAGCCGTCATTGCGTGCTGCCCTCGGCGAGTGGGCTTCCATCGCAGAGGCTGAAGGGGTCAGTAAGGCTGAGCTGGCATATCGGTGGGTGGGGTTCAATTCGGCATTAAAGGCCAATTTAGGAGATGCTGTCATTTTTGGGGCGAGCAAGATGAGCCATATTGAAGAGACAGCTAGATGGTTGAAAAAAGGGGGGTTGAGCGAGGCCGCCACGGCGAGAATCGAAGCTCTTTGGGAAAGTGTGAAGCATGAGGCACCCACGGATAACTATGGTGCTAACATGGCTTGAATAGCGGTTTACTCTCATATAATGAATCATTTTGTATATTCTTGATCGTCAACTGCTCCAGCTAAGTATATGGTAGCCCAATGTAGTCAAATGTGCGGAAACAGTTTTTATTTTGCTTATGCGTTAGCCGAAAAAGCTTTAAAGAATAGGATTGACTTGTAGTATACTCGAATATTGTCTGTATCAATACTCCTCACGATTTGATTAAACAATTTGTAGTTCGAAATCGTCATTTTTCGGGAAATCCTTGTATTGGTATTACTGTCACGCCTTTCATATTGAAAATCATTGGGACTAGTAATTTATGCGCTTATTCTATTGTGACATAGACTGTCTTCAATACTAAGACGCACGACATAGTCTTCCATCATTCTTTTGTACCCAAGATTCGCTTCCAACAGCACCCAGTGCGTAAAATATACTTTCTGGGTCGTATTTGGACTTGATATCGGCCAGACGACCGTAATGTGCTCCATAAAACACCTTCTGCCAATCCCGTTGTTGGAAGTCAGCCTCGTTCAGATACGCAGCTCCATTTGGTGTAAGGCGCTCAAGAACAGGTATGGCGTCTCTAGTAATGTATTCAATCGCCTTATGATTTGTGCTCCAGTTGGTCCAGTCGAAGGGCATTGCAACAACCGCATCGAAGGCTGACCGACGCCAATATGGATTTACCCCAATAGATTCTGGCTCGAACTGGGATACGTTGAACGAGACTCCGGAAAAAAGGGCACCGCGAGTAGTAATATTCCGGATGGATGCTGTGAGGGCTGAGATGTCGTTGTCTATCAGTTCTCGTGGGATTAAGCGCCCACCAATATTAAGATTCGATACTTCCACGGATGATTGCGTTTGGAACGCCTCTAAAAAGTCTGTGTACTGCTTTGAAGAGTATGCGAAAGACAAGCGTCCAGTATCATAAGCTTCTAAAACGGGCTGAAGAAGCTTGTCCAAAGATTCTTGGCTCAAGCTAGGCGCAAATAGCGTGGCCAAGGTGAATGTCTGAGATGTAATATACCAGATTGCAATGCAGCCGGCGTCATTGATCGTGGGAACGTGGGAAATAAATGTACCAACAGCGTCATAGAATTCATTTTCTATTTCTGTTGTTGCGTTCGGTGGTATTTGGAGAGTTAAATCTGCGATGGAGACAACGTCTAACATCTTATGTGCTTTAACGGTCGCAGAGATGACAACTCCGTACGTTCCGCCTCCACCTCCACATAGCGCCCAATGCAGATCAGAATAGTCTCCGGAACTCTTTGAAGCAGTGACGACCTGTCCAGATGCGAGCATAACTTCCCACTCCAAAACTTGATCGGCGGCCAATCCCAATAGTGATGCTAATGGTCCATGGCCGCCACCCTGAGTATACCCGCCGACGAGCCCAACCGAGGGTTGATTCGCTCCAACAACGACTTTTCCGTGTGATTTTGCAAATTCATACGCTTCAGTCACCGATATTCCCGCACCAAATTTGAATGCTTTGCCAGTATATGTAGGGCTATCGTAGTCTATGAACTCCTTTCCTTTGGAATAGTGAACCCATATTGCTAAAGCGCTGGCCCCAGTAGATTTTCCGTTATAGTCGTGTCCCGTATTACGCACTACTAGGCGAATGTTGTGTTTTTTTGCAAAGGCGAGGGCTTGTTGATAATGGAACAGTTCTGTCGCGTTGACGGAGTAGACTACGTAGTTTCCTAGCGTACATGATGCGGCGGGCGGAAGAAATGGGTTACAGGAGTTGTTTGTAAATAGGGGCGCCATAATAGAGGATGAGCTTGTGATATGCGTTTGAGGGTTGTACCATGCTCCCCGAAGAAGTTCACATGAAGTGAGATTGTATGAGGCCAAAGAACTTTCGTGGCATGAGGCTGCAATTGGTGTCGTTTGCAAAAGTCGCCCTCCGATAGTAGCGTTGAATGACTTCCACTCGCTTTCTGTTGGCCAGCAAGAGTCCCCAATGAAACAACGGCATGCAGCTATGTAACTTTCGTTGGACAGGCTATGTACCGTCTGCGAGAAAGCCGCCAAGGAGATACATAGTGCCAAAGTTTGGTAAAACATGCTTGGAGTATTGAAAAATAATGGTAGAGTGATAATGAACAACTAGTGTGCCAGGTCATACAGTTGTAAAACTGAGTCAGAACCATGTGCTAAAAAGAGGGACTCAAGAATGAACTATATAGCTGCGTTGATCAATGACGTGTTCTAGTTAGGGGTCAATGGCCCTTGTACGTGTACTGTATATACTGTACTGTATATACAGCGTGTATCAATTGGTACAGGTATTAGTTTGTGTATACAGTACATAGTTACGTAATACCTAAGCGATAACCCTAATAAGGTACAGTAGTGAATTAATAATAAATAAGGAGGTCCTAGCTACTTACTAAGCTACGTTTATATAAGAGTCATGTGTATAAATAATACTATACAAAATACGTGTATGTATAGAAATGGGTATATACATGTACATTTCATTAATACACAGTATATACTGTGGCCTTCAGCGTAAGTTTTGTGAACCGCGCAGGGGGGCCTATGGAACGAGAAGATTCCATTTGGCATACAAAGTACTTGAAAACGATCAAACTAGCTAATAAGATACGTGTATTTACAGAATGAGCACGAGCCTTAGCCCCTTGCCTGATCCCTCGGTTGACAAAATATACGCTGAAAACCACAGTAGCCATCCCTAGTTCTAGCCCTAAGAGTTCATCTCCTTGCCACGTCGCCTCCACTGTGTTTGGCTTCGGTCTCCGAGGAGGAATCAATATAACATCGGCTACCGAAGGGCTCACAAATAGAGCAAAGCAGAGAGTGAAATGGGTCCATACTACTCTCCACCGTAAATGTCCAGCGGTAGGGGTAACCCTAAGTTTAGATGGTAAAAATCAGGTATAGTATCCAATGAGATCCTGCGATTTCCACGGCATTGACCGGCATGGGTACCCGCTACTGCTCGGTACTTTTGGTAGAGAGTAGTAAAGTTCCTGCCGCGCTTCAATGTACTGATTTTTGTTAAGACTTATGGCAGCAAATCATAAGATCTTTCAGAAATAGAAATCAACTAGTGCACCACTACTGACGCTGCATTTTCAATATCTGCCCAATTTTTCTCTAGCGTGAATGAAATGTATGTAGGGTTCCAATGCAGTGATCCCACCTTTTGATTGATATCTCTAGCAAAAAAGCTTTCGTAGTCTTCAGGTTGTATCCAGACGGCCCCACTCTAATGGATTGCGACTGGCACAGAATCAGCTAACTTCGGTATCCGACGACGCTGATACAAGCACGAATAGAAAAACAGCTGGGTAGCAGACCATACAGGCTCCGAAGCCCGCAACTCCTTGGCACAGTGCATAAATGGCGCGGACAATGTGTGCAGAGACGTTATGGAAACCACATCCCAACGAATTGGGATTCAACGGCGATACAACCGACATGATACCATAAAACTTACCTTCCTAACGCGGAAAATGATACTCCGTATGTGGTCCAGTTCAAAATTTGCATAAAGTGTTGCGGCGTAGTCCTTCGCGCACACTGCCTAGCCGGACACCAAGTATGTTACCGTTCACTAGCCTCTTCGGTCTTACTCACGGCGTAGTCCTTTGTACACCTTGCCCAAGCAGTCCAGATGCTACGCACCGGGTATATGCATCTGCCATCTTACTGTTAGTTGCCTTTTGCCATGGTATGAGGAATGCCCACTACTTTTGCGAAGCTGGGTGATATATTTATATTATTCGAGTTCAAAAGTTAGTCATTTAGAAGATACAAGCAAACTTGCCTAGGGAGAACCAAATTCCAGCGCAATGGGGGTTTCCACGATATTGACCCTGTTTCGATCTACTTTTCAATGCATTTTGTTCTTAAGCTGGACATTATGGCTGTTCACATTGAGCGACCTCAAAACCATTGTCGTACCAAGTACCGTTTTCGGCATTGTCAATGCATATACTGCAAGAGGAGCGAATGAATATCACAAAAGCTTCCATACTCTACGCCTCCGCATTCTCCCCGTTTGTTTCTGGGTCTGGTTGACTCTGCTGCCTTTTACTATCAACAATCAACAAAATCCTTCGTCGATTGCGGAAGATCGTGTCAACAAACCCTGGCGGCCTCTCCCATCGAAACGAATATCACCAACCGGAGCGAAACAGCTCATGGTTTTACTCTACCTTTTATCATTGTCACTGAGTGCGTTTACTGGTCTGGGTCTCCGACAAGCTATTGCTCTTTTTTTTCTGGGGGCCTGGTATAACAATTTCGGAGGCGGAGACCACAGTCCCTTGGTCAGGAACGCCATAAACGCTTGTGGATACGTCTGTTTTGCCTCAGGGGCGTTAGAAGTTGCTCTTGGACAGCCGATCTTCTTTGACTCGAGCATGAGGGCATGGCTAGGGATGATTTGTGGCATAATTTTGACAACAGTACATTCCCAGGACATGTATGACCAACAAGGAGACGCTTTACGGGGCCGTCGTACTATTCCTCTTGTATTAGGCGACCTACCAGCAAGATACACCATTGCGGTATGGATGTTCCTTTGGGGAATTGCGTGCCCCACGTTTTGGCATGCCGATCTAGTGGTGTCTGCGGTAAGCGTTTCGTCGGCATTGGTAGTGGCTATTCGGACGTTGCGTCTAAGAACGGTCAGAAGTGACAAAGTGACTTTCATGATATGGAACGTATGGATAGCAGGAATGTTTGCGATGCCCCTACTGGCAAAGCTGAGATTTTGATGAAGGGAGAGGTATTAATTATCATTTTTCCTAGTCCACTTCTCTTTGTCTATATTGATTTGCAAGAACGATTTCAGATTCATATGGAGTGAATGAGTGATTGCTAACATCAGCCCGGACCTTTTGATATGAACAATAACATCTGAAACATGACCAATCTAGGTAAGATTCAAGCTATCTATCTGAGTTCAAACCATAGCAGTTAAGAATTAGCCCATAACCTTAGCAGCGAAATCCTCTACCGTCTCTACAACGCCACTAGTCCAGCTCAAATGCGGAGAATGACCGGCTGGACAATGGTAGATAGTAAAATTTCCAGTCTTTTCTCCTTGAGCCATGGCCATGGCCTCTTGGTAGGTCTTGTCGAGGGTTAAGTCCCCATCTAGGACAAGGTAGGCGCAGGGAACGGCTTCATAAGCGTTGTTCGTAATTTTGGAGGTAAGGATAGGAGATGCTGTAAGTAAGGATGTCCACTTCTTTGCATCGGCTTCATCCAAGTCATTGAAAAGAAATTTTTCAGCATTGACAACAGTTCCGAGCCCGGCAGCACCGTGCTTCTGTGTCACAGATTAGTGAGTTTTCAGTGCTAAAGAGAAAAAGGAGAGAGATGGCTGGGGGAGGATAGTATATGACTGACATGAAACTGCATGAATGGAGGGACCACAAAAGATCCATCCTTGGGCTGGAAAAAGCTGTTGACCGACTCTCCAACAGGAATGATGAATGCTCCAACGTATAATATACCAACTATGCCTCCAGTGAGACCTTTCGCTTTTCGGGATTTCTCTTCCCACTCCGGCCGAGCCGCCTCTGTGGCTACCCAGCCACCCGATGAGTGCGCCAGTAGGATCACCCTTTTACCTTGGTTCACCAATGGCTCTAAAGCCTTCCAAACTGCTTCGCAATCTTCTTCACCTTGTGGGTACCCCCCAGCAGGAGCCCCACGGTCAAAGTCCGGGTTGACAACATCGCCAACATTCAGTTTGGATAGATCAGCAGTCGGGAGCTGAGGACATACGGCCTCGATTTCTCGGGATTTCAAGGCGTTGACCAAAGGTAGATAGAATTCGGGTGAGTGGTAGCTGCCATGACAGATTACGACTGCAAGGTCGGATAGTGAAGTCATTTTCAATAAGTGAAACGCTAAAGAACTTTAACGATGATTTTGAATCGTGGTATCAGCAGAATTGACGGGCTGAAGGAGCTAATTAATACTTAGCCTGGGCTAGGTTAAGGCCCTGGCCCCTGCCTCTTGAGGTGCGTCAGGAGGCGTTTCCCTAACATGGGCCGATTGTTTAACCGACAGATATGCAAGCTGCATGTAACCGCCCACCACCTATTGTGCCACCTTCTCCATGCGGTCACATGAAATTAACCTGACTGCACTCACTGCGGCGCGGGTACTAGCGTAGCATACGCTCGCTTTCTTATGACACTGGCCAACATAAAAACTTTAGTCTCGCTTCGACTATGGGAAAAACAAGACACACACCCCAAATGCTCCGAATCATCATAACCTCCATTGCCCTTGGCTTTCTCGTTCATCATGGATTTTTCATTCGTGGAGAATGGCATTTAGCTGCTCCTCGTGTCATCTTAGCTCATCTTGTTATAATCCCCGCCTTCTTCAGCTGGCAACTTTACAGAGATGAGGACTACAAGCTCGGAAAACTCGTCTCTGTTGCAATTGCAGCGAGTACGTACGTTTTCGGCCTCTTCCTCAGCATAGTCATATATCGTCTCTATTTCCATCGTCTCAAGAAGTTTCCTGGGCCGCGCTTGGCTGGAGTATCAAAGCTGTGGCACGTCTGGCAGTGTCGAAGCTCTCGTGGTCATCATGTCTTGGAGCAGTTGTATAAGGAATACGGGCCATTTGTTAGAACTGGTAAGATGAAATCGCCCAGATTAGTGTTGAAATTACTGACAATATAATGAGGGCCGAATGAAATAACGATATTCCATCCAGCAGTTTACGATGCAATGGATGGACCAAAGAATCGTAACACTCGTTCGGATTGGTACGACTTGCTTTACCCCAGAGTATCCTCAATCTTTACTCGAGATGCCAAGACACATGATTTGAGGCGGAAAGTTTGGGACAACGCATTCCACCAGGTTGGTGAGTGTCTATATCTAGAAATAATTGTAAGGGCTCTAACTCGTATAGCGCTTTCAAACTATTACAAGGGACTTACAAAGCACGTACGAAGGCTGGAAAGGATTCTTGATGAGGGTTCAGGGAAGCCATTCGTTGTCAATGACATTTTGTATCGGTTTTCATTCGACTCTATGGGTGACTTCGGTTTTAGCGAAGACTTCAAATCGCTTGAAAGTGGAAACTGTAATTCAGCGCAAAATAACTTGAGTTCCGCAATATCTCTGCTTGGACCGTTCAGTCCAGCAATCTGGATCCCAAGGATAGCTTTTGCCTTTATTCCGGGAGTATGGAAAGTCAGAGATTGGTTTCAAATGCTCGAAGACGCGGACAGCTTAATGAACAGTCGAATGAAGGTATGTTCGAGCTTTCAACACCTTACTCTTTACCGCTAAAAGCTAGCTAGAAGAAAAAAGCGGGAAAGGATATATCTCATTTCTTCATCGAAGCATACAAAAGTGGGCAGAAAACACAGGTGACGCGCCAGCTTCTCAGTGGAGACACAGTGACATTACTAGTCGCAGGGAGGTACGAAAGCTATTCGATGTTCCGTTTTGATTCATACTAATGATTCTCAGTGATTCTACGGCACCCAGCTTGATCGTGCTGCTTTACTTCCTGGCGCGTTACCCAAAGCATGCAGAGAAGATACGACATGAACTCGAGGGAGTTGATATTACAGACGTGAAGGCCTTGTCAGGCTTACACCATCTTACAGGCACGATAAACGAATCTATGCGACTCCTCCCAGCAATTCTGTCCTTTAGCTCGAGAGTCACCCCCCCGGAAGGGCTGATGATCGATAACACATACATCCCAGGGAACACGAAAATATGCGCTCCACGCTATTCCATTGGTAGAAGTAAGTCACTCTTTGCTACTTGATCTTACGATCGCGTATAATGCCATATGCGGGTTCTAATGCAGATCAGTGGCTTCGGCGTACACCTCCCCCCACGAATTCCTTCCGGAACGATGGTATAGCCAACCGGAGCTGATCAAAGATAAGAGAGCGTTCGCCCCTTTTGGACTCGGTAATACACCCCTCGTTCATACCTAGAGAACAGTGTTCCCTTCCGGAGTTCTAGCTGTTATCCATAAGCTAATTTTCAATTTCAGGTCGAACAAGCTGCGTCGGAAAGCATTTGGCAATGGCGCAGATGAGACTTGTAGCTGCGAGCATTCTTACCAATTTCCATGTCAGATTCGTATGCACTGAGGAGGAAATGACCGTTGAAAGAGACATGCTTGATCAGCTTACTGCGAAGCCCGGAAAACTACGCTTGATTTTTGAGAAACGATGTTGAAAAATTACCAACATATGGAAATAAGATGCGCATTCTGGTAGGGTGCTAGTATATTGTAGTTCTTAGTTTGCAATCTGAGAATAAGGCTATGAAATCTGCGTGCTCAGGCTCTGGTGTTTGCAATTGGATCGGTTGCTGGGCTACAAAGCTTTCTTGCCGTAAGCTATGTGTATGTTGAATCTAACATAGCATCCAGACTTGATATCGCCAAAGGCGGCTTGCTCCATCTCATCAAGACAAGACGCTTCAACTTCCAAAGGCACTCCGTTCAAAGCCATCAAACGCGCCCAGGAGAAAATGGCCTGCATACCATTTGATGTCATCCTCTCTCGTGTATCAGATACTCTGTCCGAACTGACCATATCCGTTTTCACGGAAGCTAGCCCGCAGGACTTCATATCTTCACTGAGCGTGTTCCAACCATGCTCAAATCTTTCTCGTAAGCCGATCCGAAACTGTTTTCCCATAAGTCGTGCCGTATCTACAGTCGAATCTACCCGGCCGCGCATATGCATGACTCCCGAGAAATCGCATTCCTCCCACTGAAGCCAACCGCCCGGTTTGAGAAGCTCGGTCGCATTTTTGACCACCGACCTCCATTCTTTCGGCAGTATCGCAGCCCCCAACATTCGGACGTGGACCAGATCGTATCTCCTTTTCAACTCTGCTGGAACTGGCTGTTTTATGTCAAGTATGCTTAAAGTGACATTGGGTGGCAGTGCATCTTTTGAACGAAACTGCAAGCCAGAAATGTCAAATCCATCAAGGACACCTCCAGGATAGAGATCGTGGATGCGACACAGAAAGATACCCGTTCCCGTACCGATGTCGGCGACGTGAGGATTCGCGGGGAGATTTTCTTGGACGGAAGAGTGTAGGATGTACCCTATATTCCTATTCCAAAATGAGACGCATGCTTCTGAATCGTGGGGTAGAAATTCCATACGTCGATAGAAGGTCAAATTGCTCATCCAATCTAATAATCATCATTAACATCGCGGTGAGATTAGATTTGATACAAGAGTTGTACCTAGTCGCCTCTCCTGAATTTCTCACCATATTGTCTGCGTAGGAGTCCGGCATCGTGAAATTTTTCTTCTCACTCACAGCTTGACAAGTGTGAGCTATTCACTTGGGAAACGGTAATTCATTGATACATCCATTCCGGATACGTCGCCTGACACAGGTCCCACGCAGTTCCCTGTTCTGTTGACCGACTCAACTACGCCGCCTCAATCCCCGCTGCACCTCACAAACCCTTGTAAGTTTAGTTCTTAGCTCCGGGTAATCTATACTCTGCAGAAATTCTGTGGCAACTCCGGCGGCACGAGTTAAATTGAGTTCGCCTCTCATCCCTGTCCGCCAGAGACCAGAGTATTCCCGGTCAGTTAAGGGCGCAAACTCCGTCCACCACTGTTGCCTTGTGATCATAAATCCTTTACCCAGCTTCTACTACATTCTTTGACAACTTTTCTCTCTGCCTCACGGGTGCTGTAAGAAAGCGAATTCTGTTCAACTTATCTTTGCAAACGCTCTTTCAAAAATGACCTCTTCACCCAGATCGAAAGCAGCAAGTTATATCGCATCCGCATGCGGATTGTACATACTAAGCATAACGGTCATTGTTCTGCGACTTCTCGCAGCACGATTACGAAAAAGGGGTTTGAAAGCACATGATTATTTAGTCCTATGCTCTCTGGTATATCTCAGCCGTCGTCACATTTTGAACCTCGGTTTAATGCATCAACAGGCCTGTTTGACTGGATATATCGTGGAGACGATGATCCTGGGTATATCTTCCAAACTTTACCAAAAACTAACCAACTGCTAAATTGTAAAGGAATCGCTTACGGCGGCTATGGTTTGCATGCGTGGGAATTTACCGATGTTGATGCAGTTGTCTCGACTCTGAAAGTCAGTACACAAGCCTTGCACTCCTGCACTGCAGATTTATCTTTGATACTGACAGTTATTGTTAGTCATTTTGGATCTCGCAATGGTTTTGGGCCACATCTGTTACAACCTTCCGTCTCTCCATCCTCTTACTCTACGTGGAACTTTTCCGGACAACAATCTTCTACTACTTTTCCCTTACCACTGCTGTCGTAGTCTCCTTATATTGGGTTGCTTGCGTGCTTACTATCTGTCTTCTGTGCAGACCCGTAGCCTTCAACTGGGATATGACGCTCAACGGCACGTGCGGCGATGTTTGGGCTATAGAGATCTTCTCGAGTGCTTTCAATTTGGCCATAGATCTCTGGGTCGTTTTTTTGCCACTGCCTGTGATCTGGAAACTTCAATTAACACCCCAAAAGAAGTGGGGTGTCTCCGCTACCTTTGCTTGCGGATTATGGTAAGTTTATTCCATGGATAAGAAAGCGGCAATCCTGATGCTAGAGCAGTACAGCCGCAGTGAATCTTGGGCGCCTGATCCAGACTTTCAAGTGTCCCGCAAACCCGGATCTTACATACTGCGTCCACGACAGCAGTATCTTGGTTATGACGGAAATGGCAGGCGGGATTTTAGTCGCTTCCGCACCTACGCTTGGTCCGCTATTTTTCAGAGGCGTATCGAATCGACATGATCATTATCGAGATCTCCAAGACGCCCCTCGTACCTTTGGTAGCGAGCCAAGCAGGCGGAAGAAAACTCTACGCGGGACTTTGGAGGGATCTTTGTTCACAGATAACGAAGGTGAAGGATATCATGATGAAACACTGGGTGCCTTCGCCTACGAGGGGGCTGAAATGGGAAATCAAGTGGAAATTGAACTTGGTTCTGTCAAGAAATGATGCTCCTAAGATTGCTGGTAGTTTTAACAGCTCTTTGTACATAGTAAATTTAGTCCTATAAAACTTCAAGGTAACGCTTTTTCATCAGTATTACTAGGTATAGCTTGTAAAACCCTGGCTAGAACTTTCTGATCAATTGATAGTCTAAGTACAGGACGAATGGCCTACTTGTCTAACTTACTCAACATACCTTTGAGCAAGCCCAATCCCAATACGCCAGTTAGCCAGTCCAATTACGTAGCGCTGTCGAAAATTCAATCGCGAGTATATTACCCATCGGTATAGAATGAGTATTTCATTATTTGAGTGTACTTTTACTAGCACTGAAGTGGAAACAGTAGCATATCCATCCCGGTGTTAGGTTAGTTGTCAATATCGAATCGCTACAGGTCTGTAGTGATTCAATCAATTGATGTGTAGAGGGTGGGCCTTGCCAATCAAAGACAGTTGGGTCCACCTAGCTAGATTCGATTAGCTGGCAAATAATATGCCAAGACTCTGCCTAGCCACGTAGCGAAATGTGACGATATGACTTTTTACATACAATCAACGCGTTTCTGACCTTTACTACTGCTGTCAATAGCTTACGGTGACCCACACTAACTAATTAGAATTGAATTTGACACCCGAACGTTCGTTCACTCGACTCCCCTTCGTTCGCTTAGTTAGTTAGTTATGCCGGCAGCCGAATGGCTCCTAGGAAGCCTACAGGCCACTACCGGTAGGAAGGGGAGCTAAGAAAAGTTCTGAAGGTGCATCCGTCTCAGCAGTCACACTAAGAAAGTTGCAGCGATGGCAGGACGAAGACAGGGTCGAAGTGCAGTCGCCATACCCTGCTAGACGAGCATCTCCGGAGCAAGCAGGCGGCAGCAGCAAGTCAGCAAAGCCGGTGGAACTGATTGTGAGCCTGAAAGAGACGATTGCGTTCGAACCGAGCTCGTGAATACCAAGCTGTCGGTAACGCCACACCCCCGCGGGCACGGGCGTCGGTCGTACGGTTTCGGCGAAGCGCACCTGAAAGGGTGCAGACAATGTACTGTAAAATGCAACGCCGCAGACGTGCTGTATTCATCACAAGGTACACCATACGTGCCGGTCGGAAGTGCTGTGCCCCAGGCGGACCGTCCCTTAATGCGAACTATCAACTTCGGAGCCCGAATATAAATGAAGGCAATAAAAAGATGCAGTCTACCTGCTCACTGCATTGTGCCAGGTGGACTGGGCTATGACTTAGGGATTAGACGATACTTGTACGAGGTGGTGGTATCAACGTATATGCTGTCGTCGCCGCACTTGTACTTAACCGGTATTAAACGAGTAATTTTGGTGTGCCACCATAGAGCAAAATGGGCACATGTTCTTGGTTTAGATATGTCGGAGCCCATGCAGAAGCCTGGTTACGGCACAGCTACTTCGAAATGAAGGAAGCCGGCGGGTTCAGAACACCAAAGCTGTTTGTTCCAAGGGTTGCAATGAACGCCTTGCAATGCAACAGCAAACAGCAAAGCCGATTTAGAAAGATGACATGAATCTATTGGAAGGGGCTTGCCACTGGGATGCGCCATCTTACAAGCTCAATCCAAACCTCTTTCTACTGCTCCCGACCGGTGATCGTGGTCTTAGCCGGAAAGCATTGGAGGAATAGCATTGTGGGGTATCTGGGGTGTCAATTAAAACCAATCACTCCCGAACAGGTTTTCATTTTCTTTAAGAGATGCTCTGGTATCTTAACATAGAAGAGGGCAGCTTGTAGACTTGGTTTATGCGTAATTACAGTACTATTCAAAGTGTGCGGAAACCTCGCAAGTATCGTCTGATTTTAATGTCTTAGTTCTACCCGCCTCAGGCATAGTGTATAATGTAGGTGGGCTGCATCATTCTATTGCTTTCATTTATATTCGGTGTTTAAAGTTGAGAGTTCGCCTTAAGGGTCGGCCCGCCTGGGGCACAGCTTGTCAAATTGCTACTACACTGCAATCATGCGCATAAGATAGATGCTGCGATAGATACGGCATCCCCGCGGCGTCGCATTCCATAACCTATTGCCTGTGCCATGACAAGGCTCCTGCATGGGTTCTGACCTATTAGAAAAGAGAAAAAATCTGCACTGCTTTGTGATAATGCATCAAAACTGCGCATTTAATACTGGTCAAGTGCGGCGAGGGCAGGATGTCTATTCGGCACTATCACCTCGTGCAGCCCTAAGTCTCAGTTCAGCCCACCTGTGGCAGTAGGTATGTGGACTATATTTTTCTTATCGTTTTCATTTATATTTAGGTTCCGTTCGCTTCAAGGACCGGCCCGTTTAAGGCACAGCACATCGGATGGACTAGGCTGGCGAGTGGGTAGGTGCAACCCCCTGATGGGGCTAGGTTAGGGTGGGGTTGCACGTGCTACGAGTTAGGGTTGGGGTAGCTTGAGAGTTGTATAGACCCTAGGTAGAGGTTAGGTAGGGGTAGTACGTGCGTAGGTTAAAGTGAAAATAACGTTATAAATGATTGGTGAAAAAAACTATTATAATATGTTTTGATTTGTATAATAAAACTCTATTTTTGCTCAATGAAATCAATAAGGAGTTTTTGGATACAAGAACCTCTGCTCTCTATAGTGGTCCAATGTTTGCAGAGAACGCGCGGAGCTAAACCTACATGTAGTTGTTGGTTGAGGGTTGTACTTGTAGATCCAATGACCTTGCCATATTGCATTGAAAACAACTTCTTTTAACATGAGTACTTGACGTATTTGAGTTTGAAACATATCAATCGTTAAAGAGGAGCGACGGTGGACTAACTCGAAGACAAAAAGCGAGCCATCACTTCACTCCTATCTTCTGCTCTTTACCACAGATCATACATACTGTATGTACTGGCTGATACGATGAGGCTCGAGATACAGCGATACTCGGGTCCCGTGGCAAAGTATTCTGCTCAATACATCTTCGCTCACAATTTCATCACGCCTACGTTCATCGAAGAGCAGAAGAACAAGCCGGACTTGACAAAGCGACTCGAAGGCATAACAGGTGATTTGAAAGAGTTGGAAAAGAGGTTTCCGTATGTGGAAAAGATTGCGCTAGAGATTGTGGAGAGTGTTGCTAGAGGAGACTTTGCTATCATGGATGGACGGTTTGAGCCGCAGGCTTGTTGGGCTGTTTCGATTGGTTCGAGCCCGAAGCGTGGTTTGGGTCTGTGGGACACGTTGTTGGCGTTGTTGATGGCAATAGTGTTTCCATTTATTCGACATTGTTGGGAGAAGGAGTGCCGTGGTGAGGCACTGAGACATAAGGAGTAGCAATACGAGTTGTCGACTGGGTTAAAATATAGCATGAAAGTTTACATAGAGCAGAACAATATTATGTGTTTTATAGGACCATCGAAGCAGATTTTCCTCTGGGACTCGTGTGTTTTCACTGTTACGTATCCGGTGCATTAGTGATGTTTGTGTCCATTTTCAAGATTCGGTTTTGCGTTGCATTACGCCTCCACCTGCTCAGCCCGCGTGCATACTCATCACATTAAACCAACACCGGCCAGCGTTTATAACACTCTATTCCACTAATGATCAATTATGATATATTGACTTTAATTCACTAATCACAATTCTCAAGTGCTATCAATTGAGACACAACCTTACACTATATTTACTAGGCGCAGTGCTCAGTACTACTCTGTAGGTATTATGTTAAACTCTGATTACATCGACTCACGCAACCTTTGAAAGGTAGAATCTAAAACATGCATCCGCATTAAGCTATAGCATCTTTATATCTTCTAAAAATCACAAATATCTAGCAGCTAAATGTAACGACAGTGTTTCTTCCATTGCCAACCCCTATTCAGAAAAACAATTTAACAACAGTGATCCCTCCAAAACACTTTCTCCCACAATTACACCCGGCTGGACGTTCATCATGCTTAAGGTTCGACATATAATCCAAAACCATCGCAGTATGTCTACTTGGAGCATTGGAAGGAGCTGTACGCATCGTTGTGTTGGACAATGGAATACACGCGTGCATTCTCATCTGATCCGAAGTCCGCGGAGGCCCCAGAACACCCAGCGTCACTAAATAAATATCAGAATTAGATGCTATACTTTACTTTGCTCAATGGAAGGAGATTGGTTTAATGGAATAGTAGGGACTTACACATAGAAGGTGCATCTCGCAAACCTGGGGTTGATAATGAGGGAGCTAACTTTATCGTTCCAAAAAACATTGCCCTGAGTGAAGGAGACTGAAATGGCGAAGCGCAAAATGTTAGAAAGAGAAATAGTTGAGATGCTTCCGGGGAACGCCTTACCGCAGTCACCGTTACCATCGCTTCGGAAAGGAGAGTTCGCGCCGCGCTGAAACGTATCCTCGTACATTGTGCCCCAGTCAACGGCGAGGACAGGTTCGAGGACGGCGGCGGCTAGAAAAAGAACGGTAGAGGTCTTCATTTTGATGAGGGGAGTTGAGCTCGAAGAGATTTGAAAGCTGTAGCTGTTGCGAAGTGTGTAGTTGAGTTGGATGAAGCAATGAACGGGATTCTTGGGCAGTATTTATACTTGAGGTTCCAATGAATTCAATTTGCTGAATCAGTCTGTTCTTGCTCAAGAGTCAAAAAAAGAACTGCTTAGTTGAATCTCTTCCGCTTGTTGTTCATGATAATACGGGATCAGCTGCCCTCGAGATGTAACCTGCTCATTTAATTCACTGCTGCCAAGAAGCTGAAAATCAGCATTTTCATCATAGCGTAGCCTAAAATGTGGTGTTGCTGTATATTACACAACACAGGAAAATGTTGTCTACTGGGTAAGAAGTACAACCGAAGGCCGAAAAATTATCTTCGCTCCCCCTTCCCCTACCTTTTGAATAAAACTATTGTATAAACGTACTTGAAAGGCTCTGAAATTAGATACAATTTAATAAGAGAGACTACTTCTAAACTCTTGGACCTACACATCTGGCGTAATCAACACTGTGGGCATACAGCACAAGCTGCAAGGCTTTAATTCAGTAGCGGGGTGTTAGATGTACTGATGCCCATCTTACCGCTTTGTGTTCCTTCAGCTCTGAAGTAATGATAGTACATGGTTAGTTGCCATATAGATGCAACTTGCAGGTTCGGTTATCTTTCAGCCAAGAAAACAAAGATCAATCGGTGTCACCGCTTAAGTATCCCCTCAGCTCGTTGGTTATGATGATGCAGCGCCCAGCTTCCATTCGTATTCTAGAATCTAGGTTATTGTATGGAACTTGAGAGCCGCACAAAACAGCCCTGCGCTCGTACGGCTAGTAAGTTCGGTACTGAGTCAGGCATGATTCAGCTTGAGAAGCGATCTTACTGGTGCTTAATCATCGTCAGCAAGATCACGAACGCTAGAAAACTACGATCGATGACGCGCCAAGAAGTCGCGTATCAGAAAGGGAAGAAATCATACGAATCTGAAATTCTGCTATCTATTTCCGCGATTTCTAATTCGTCAATATCGCCTAGTAGGCTATATACCTGATATGTAACTTCTCGGCGTGTCACCGCTCTGCATTGCGCATTAGGTACAGCAATTTGCAGTTGGATCATTTGGTAGCGGGTTCTTGCTTCACTAAAGTGGCGATAGAAATTGTACACCGAAAAAAAAAATAAAAAAATGAAGCCTTTATATTACTAAAATTTCTTGAAAAGGGCACATGCGAGTCGTTAATAGCGAAGTGAAGCGGCAAGGTATGAACCTTTTTATGCCTGCTTTTGCGGCCGCATCAACGATATCTCAATTCCTTGAAGTTTCAGTAAGTCTGTGGCGGGCTTCTTGAATGGTGGAGGTCGTACGAGAGCAGCTAGTTTTTAAAATGGTTTTAGCTTTGCGTCTGAGCACGGGGTTGTAATCAAGTTCGCCAAATCCGGGATGAGTTGTATAACAAGTGCACGCCTCCACGAGCGAAACCAGACGAGGACCCGGAAGATGCTGGAGAGGACCCTCAAAATACCGGAAAAGACAAGAAAAACGATCCTCCGGCAGTGGACCCATTGGCACATGAGCTCCGGAATGTGCGGGTGATATCGACTGCGGCCGTCCAAGGACGTCAGCGTCCCGTTGTCATCTACAGCTCGGTTTTGGCTAATGGCAAGGATACAATGGCTCTTAATGACCCGTTGAACTTCAAGTTTATCGGACAGAAGGAAAATTTCAACGTGTCAGTAACTCGCTAACAAGTCTGCCGAGTCATCGTCGGCGCCCTGAAGCTTTACTGTCAAATCAGGGTTGATGGTCCAGACGTCACGCAACGACATGCCAAGTGGTTCTTGAGCTGCTGTATGGATATGCACAAGAACGGCCAGATCATTTCGTTTGCCCAAATCGAGCATTTCCGGAAGCATAGTACCTTACCGTACGAAGCCTCCAGTATCTATTAGCCTATCTTAGTTGAAACCAGGCCGCATGATCGCCTATTTTTGGGCCAAATCCATACATAGGGATTTTGTAGCTTAATGGACTGGTACGTCATCTTTCCCGAGAACATCAGATTGACTATCTACTCTTACATTGACATCTCGACTGATCGCTAAGAAATGCGGCAACTGCCCTAATACGGGTTGGTTTACAGCGGTTTCAATGGTATTAATAAGTCCAGTCTTCATCGCTGGCGCTGTTTAGCTGTTGGTCCCCAGCTCCATGCATCAAAACATCAAAGAACGCGTTATCAAAACCCTGTAATACCCAATCGTCTATGCTGGCGGACGCGTTCGGGAAAAATTGATCCTGTTGCGCAAAAATGTCTTCCGAAATGCTTTGAGGGATATGTCCCGAGTGTTTTACAGTCGACGGCGCATTGATTGCTTCTGAGATTGCTTCTTGTGGTACTGCTGCAACATCAGACGTGCTGTCAGTGTTATTAGAGTCTGGCATCCTAGGGCTGTTAACACGCAGAGATCCAATACCGCCAATAGTGACGTCTTCAACGACTTCTCGGTCCTGCGTTTTCTTGAAAGGAGTCATAGATACCATGCCATCTCTTGCAATTCTGACAATACCGAGATATGGCACATTGATAATCAACGTGTTAGGGTTGTCTTTCTCATCATCGTTTATCCGTTCGAGTGCATGCGCACGATAGGTATGGTCTTGTGCAGCATCCTGTTCAACTGCTAACAGGTCCCTGAGTAGGACGACACATTTCGCAGAAAGTGCATCATCGCGCAGCTCAGACATGGATGCCATGCATTCGAGAGCTCTTTCTACGGTCGCACGGTCACTCGACCGTTGATGCGCGAGCACATTGCTGGTGCTTTCTTGACAGTCGCTAACGAGGTGTACCAGTATTAATGTCATGCCCGCAATCAGTGCCATAAATTCACCCATACGACTGCAGGTAGCGACAGGGTTGAAGGTACGAATCGCAATCTCTCGGGTCAGGATCTCGCGACTAGCATTGACGCAGGCGTTTCTAGAATATATGCTCTGCGAAGAGTGGTTTGGGCAGAGTATATATGGCAAATGGAGCTGGTTGACTACCGAGTAATAACACATGTAGTCCAAGGTCCGCCGGATTTCGAAGAAGGCCTCCACCGAGTCTACTTCGAGGCCTGCAAAAGACGGCGGTCGCCAGAATGTTGAGGGCAAATTCCCAGTCATCTTGAGGAATTGATGATCAACCTCTCGGGTCAAGTCAAGGGCTTGCGGTGATCCTTGAATCTGGTTTCTCTCTAGAACCTTGGCAGTCAAGTACGTCATGACCTGGACTAGACCACTACCTTCAATAGAACTACTCGTTGCATTTTGGACCATTGAGCTAAGTGCTAGAGTGTTCGAAGGCAGACCAAGAAGCAGAGACAACGCACGCTCCATGGACACGATGCAAGGCCACATGACTTCTGGGTCGAGCTTACTATGATTACTGATGACTTTGAAGCAATAATGGCCCGGTTTATGCAAACCCAGCAATTGTGCTGCCATTACAGCACGACGCATTGTTATCCAGGCTCGCCGGATGTTACCGCCATCTATATGATAGAGGCCTTCCAAGATGAAATTTTCAATCCCTTCTAGCGTGCCCAATAACACGTCATCCATGTTGACCATCTTAATCGCCGACTCTGCCAGGTCTTCCATGATGGCGTGATGATGCTTGGTAAGGCCAGGGAACACATCGTCGGGGGAGAGGTATTGTAATGCTATGGCGAATAGCAACATTTGCCTTGCTATTAAAACCGGATGGACCTCAGGAGACAGTAAATTCGTCATCGACATTGATTCTTTAAGTGTTTCATATGTCTTTTCATCTTTGGACTTGTAGTTGGACTGATAGCACAGAAGGGATAATTTATTGACGTGTTCAAGTAGAATCTCGATGTCGTCTTGAGAGGGGAAAGCACGAAGGAGGTTCAAGGTAACATTTACATGTGCGGTCGGCACTGCAACGGAATCGACGGCAGACACTGGCGTTGGTATTGACACATGCGTCACGAGAGACTTTGACGGTTGTGCAATCAGTTTCTCGTTTCTGGAACTCGCTGCAGGCTCCTGGTTCGCACCTTGATTAGTACACCTATGTAGAAATAGAGTTATCAACTGACCTCTGTACTGTCACGTGAGGTCGTCACTGGCGTTGTTAAAGGCTCTTCAAGACCACTCGATGGCGTACAGATAATGGAAGCATCCTGTACGCTGACCAACCGCTCATCGAAAGCGGTTGTCTGACTCGCACATTGCGCGCCTCTACGACGGCAGGTAATACAGACGGCATCCTCTGCTGATGCAAATGTGCATTTGACTTTTCTTCGTCTGCATTCCCAGCAACTGTGCGTACCTTTCCGAAGTTTCCTTCGCTTCGCTCTGTTTTCGTCCGAGAGGCCATTCATTGTCACAAGTTGTGGTAACGTCGATAAAAGCAGATCCTTTCGCCCGAATAAATGGGTTTCTAAGTCGAAAGAGCTCCGATGTGGAAAGAGCTCCGAGATTAGAATTTGGGCCTTTTTGAAAATATGGTAGATTCTGTCTTTGGGTCGAGATGATTTGGTGGGATGGGATTCGCATTCGGCCGAATTTGAGTAAGTGATTTGTCAGCCCTTCAAATTCGGCCGAATGCGCGTTTGACTTCTGGCAATACTTGATTCTGCCAATGCAAAAAAATTTGGTTTACTTCGGGAAAGGGGAGAAGCAAAAAAAAAAAAAAAAAAGAAAAGAAAAAAGAAAGGGCGGCAGCTAGAAAAGGGTTCATCAGCTCTGTGACTTGAGCAAAGTCTTACGTAGCATTACCATACGCCAGGGCCAGGGAAAAGCCAATCTTATTAGTCAAGTTTCGGAAGAACCAAAGTACTGCAGTTCTTTGTGATCAGTTCGGTCGAAATATATGCTTGTATGTCGTTCGGAGATTCCCCAGCTAACACTTCAGTATTTAACAATATTAAATGCTCCGCTATTTGACATTCCTAGTTTTGACACAGAGAATCAATATTTTCCACGTATTTCCAAATCATGGTAGCCACACAGGTCGAGCCAGAGACGCAGCTAGGCGCTCAAGATTCCTCGCCATCTTTGAGCACGTTGGCCGCAACCTCGGAACCAAAACTAACCTCGCCAGAGGTTGGCAGCATAGCAGCGGGAACTCCTGAAGAAGATGACTACTCACATGGCGTCCATCTAGCTGCGATTGTCGTATCACTTATGTTTGGCATGTTCTTAGTGGCACTTGACAATGTGAGTTCCACGCTTCGACGTAAAATTTGCAATGCTGACCAGGCTGCTGCTAGAGCATTCTCGGCACGGCTATCCCTAAAATCACCGATGAATTCCATGATTTGAATAAAGTATCATGGTATGGATCAGCATACTTCATGACTTTTGGAGGTGGTTAGTGTACCCAGGTTTATCTGCGGACTGGCTGCTAACTGTTCAATTAGAGCACATACCTTCCCTTCTGTCAACCTACGGGCTTCCCCCACGCTTGATCAAAAGACTAAGTTGTTCTTCCCCAACTGACAAACACAGGGTTTCAATCAACATGGGGAAAGCTATATAAGTACTTTCCTATCAAGATTTGGTATCTTGCCGCCTTGTTCATTTTTGAAGTTGGAAGTCTTATCTGCGCAGTAGCTCCAGGGCCGACAGCTCTAATAGTTGGCCGGGCAATTGCAGGAGTAGGCGGATCAGGCGTTGGTGTCGGGGTATTTACGATCCTTGGGTTCGTTGCGGCCCCAGAAACGAGGCCACAACTGCTCGGCTACACAGGAGCGACGTATGGTGTCGCTGCGGTGTTAGGTCCACTTATCGGGGGTGCTTTTACGGACAGAGTGACCTGGCGCTGGGTTGGTCAAAACAAGTTTGCATTTCTTCGTCCATGTACTGACCTCTTCACAGTGCTTCTACATTAATCTACCCATCGGAGGGCTGGCTGCTGTGATTATCTTGTTCCTCTTCAAGACGCCAACGGCAGCGATGCCAGTACAAGCCACATTGAAGGAGAAGTTGTTGCAGACAGACTTAGTCGGTGCGGCATTCATGATGAGCTTGATTATTTCCTATATCCTAGCGTTGCAGTACGGCGGCCAAACACATTCTTGGAACAGCAGCGTTGTGATCGGGTTACTGGTCGGCTTCGTCGCCATCTTGGCCGTCTTTGTGGCTTGGGAGATATTCCAAAAAGAACGTGCAATGATCGTTCCACGGCTGGTGAGTTTGCGGCTCAGTGTCCCCTTTAAGTCCGCTGTGAACCTAGCTAACCTGCGAGGGCAAACTTTAGTTCAGGAAGCGCTACGTTTTCGTTGGCTCCAGCTTCATGTTCTTCTTCGGCGGCGCATATTTCACCCTTCTCTACTACCTTCCCATTTATTTTCAGAGTGTATACAACAGCAGTCCCGTCGGCTCTGGTGTTAAAATGCTTGCACTTATCATACCGTTGACGATAGCTGCCATCGTTCAAGGTGTTGCATTAATTAAAATTGGCGTCGTACCAGTGTTCTGGGTCGTCGGTGGCACACTGGCAACGGTTGGCTGTGGCCTCTTATATACACTGGACCCCCATACTTCGACTGGCAAATGGATTGGCTATCAAATCATCATAGGCTTCACTTGTGGCTGGACATTTCAGGTCGCTCTCTCGAACGGGCAGATCCATGCTAGACCAGAGGACATGTCACAGGTTACGGCCATCATCAATTGTAAGTCGTTGTTGCTTGCTTTCAGCTGGGCTGCTGGTATGACCTATCTTCTAATGTTTTCGGTAGTCTTCGTGACTGTCGGCGGAGCTTTCTTCGTCTCAGCGGCCCAGTCAGCTTTCAACAATCAATTGATCAAAACACTCGCCATCAACCTCCCCGAAATTGATCCAGTGATGGCTCTGGGAATTGGTGCAACACAAATTCGTAAAGAATTTTCGGCATCGCAAGTACCCGCTGTCATTGATGCGTATATGGTTGGGTTGAAAGCCGTCTTCGCGATTACAGTCGCTGCCTTTGGCATCTCCACGCTTATCGGTCTTTTCGGCAGCTGGAAAAGGATTAATAGTGAGGATCTCCAGAAAGCCACCGGCGGTGCAGCATGAGCCTTAGAGGGAAGTTTCCTTAATAGGTAAAACGTCTCGCGTATAACATAGTCGTGCTGGACCCTAACAAGGAAATACGTATGGGGAGTAGAACAGGCTTGGGCAGCCATGACTCATGAGCTATGCCGACTCTATGTTGAATGGGTGATTATTCTGTATTCAAGTCTGTTAACTGTATTTTATAGCTATAGTGTTCCACTCCTTACTTATTTCTAGCGTTTCACCCAAATTGCTATCAATTTTCTTATAGTCTTTTTGTGGCGTAGCGATTTTCAAGAGCATTTTTAGATTCATAAGACAGCCTTCTAGTTCAGATAGAGGTATAGGGGGTGCAGTATTTACAGTTTTAGGGTTTGGAGTTGTAGTTTTCGTGTTTATAGTTTTCGTGTTTATAGTTTTCGTATTTAGACTTGAGTTTCCGTATTCATAGTGTTTGTGTTTATAGTTTCACTGTTTCTATTTCTGTGCACCTCACCGACTCAACGTACTATTCTTCCAGAATAGGCGTGGGGCACGACTACCCATTATTCAAGTCCATCTAGACACCTCCCTTCGCATGCATTCCATATCATCACACCTCCACATTCTATCACGGATAAACAATAAAATCGGTACCATCTTAACCAGTGTCATTATCACTATCTCAACTACAGCAAAATTCCCTATGCATCTCAAGGTCCCAACCCCATTTCATAATCGTCTACCGTTTGCTGAACACCACCTGTGTAAGAAATCGGAAGCTGAAATACACCTTGATGTACAATGCAAACATAGCTTAGAAATGTAGCAGTGCGGTCTAGGCAGGTTAGAGTTTAACCCAGAGTTCTAGATTTGGCGCTTCTACTCGTCGTAGGCGACTTTACTACTCTCGTCGTATGCGATCTTAGCGGAGCCAGTATCACGACGCTTCTTCTCGTCGTAAGCAATCTTCGCAGTCTCATCGTAGGTTGTTTTAGCGTCTTCGTCGTATGCGATCTTAGCATCTACAGTGCCACGACGCTTCTTCTCGTCATAGGCGACCTTAGCATCCTCATCGTATGCAATCTTTGCGTCGGTTTCGTCGTAAGCTATCTTAGCAGAGCCAGTGTCGCGACGCAGACGTCTCTTCTCGTCGTAGGCTACCTTAGCCTCATCATATGCGACCTTGGCCGCGGATTCGTCGTAGGTGATTTTAGCGTCCTCAGTACCACGGCGACGTTTCTCATCGTAGGCAATCTTGGCCTCGTCGTAGGAGACCTTGGCCGATGTCTCGTCGTAAGAAAGCTTTGCTACTTCGTCGTAGGCGATTTTGGAGTCTGTGGGAGTTAGTCGTGGGAGGTACTGAAGTTTGGAAAGACATGCCTGTAGGGAGAGCAAAACCTCCAGCGGACACGAGAGCCGCGATGAGCATGAATTTGGTATGCATCTTGAAAGGGAGAGGGGTGGTTTTGTAGGAACAGTAGATGTTTTGGATGAATTGTGAGTGGGATATTGAAAGCGCTCTTGTTTGGAGGATTTAGTGGAGGATAATGCCAGTCTTTATATCTTTTGGGAAGCATGCAAAGCCCGAAAATATCCAGACGGAACCCGCCTGATATCCCCCCTTGTTAAAATGCAAGATTTTTAAATCTTTCATGATACTGTGCTAATTCCGGCCGAAGTGATATCGGGAATCGAAACACCATATCTTGTTTACAATACTCGGATGTTTCTTTTTCTTCTGAAGAACTATGTTACCAAGAGTATATCTTACAGATAGTCATTTTGACAGTGCATCATTGGGAGTCAATCAACTCCTTTGTCACTACGATAAATTTGGAATACCCACTGCGTAAGAATCGAAAAGTATATTCACGCAAATCTACCTTAACCTCATAAGTCCCCGAAAGGCCCTTCGGGCGTTTCTTTCAGCTCGCTCACTCAGAAAGCCATTTTAGCTCAGGAATCTGCTTCAACTCCAACGATGTTGCATACGTGAATCTATTGATCATTTCCTTTGCGAGAAATCCAATGTCCAGTACGATAGAGGCAATGACCTCGGGTGGTACAATTTATGCAGTAAGCGTTGTTATTTACACACCGATCGCGTCTATGCATCATGAAGTTCTTTATTCAGTCATATCGCACCATTTTAGTACATTTGTACGTCTTGGAATGCTAGAATTAGAAGGTTTCACAAAAGTACCACGAGGCATTTCGTATTACTTTGTGTGGACATGTCGTAGCGAACACGAACACGAACGGCACCGGGTACCGAAACCTTCGCATTAAACGGTAGCGTTGTGATATGATACATGAGAATTGCTTTCAGCTCTGCTCAGACCGTATTATTTTATTGGGTCGGTGTGATATCAGATACTATGTGAGGATGGACCACGAGCGCAAAACGGTCATTGGATCATTCCACGGAGACCTTGAGCAATAGGGCAAGGAGCTCGAAACTCCTCTTCAGAAGTGGTTCATTCTAAGTTGCTATGTTGCATTCATACTGATTAGCACCCTCCATACCTCGGTCAAACAAACATCACACATCCGCTTTGGCAATTCCTCTAGTACCCCAGTATCCTTTCCTCAATTCTTCCTCATTCTAATAGACATGGCCTCGTCTCTATTCAATTTCCTCGGAGGAGCAAAAGTCTCTAAGTACTCTGCTCTTGTAAAAGACGCCGAAGCAGCCAGCACCTCATCAAGTCAGTCACTGCTCTCCGAGAAAAATGGTTTCGATGATGAAAGCTTCGATCTCAGTGCCCGCCACAAAAGTACCAGCGTAACAAAACGCGTGTTGCTTGTTCTCTGGACACTCCTCAGTTCTTGGGCTTTCCTCTCAGGTCTATACTGGCGGTTCAATGTCAAAAACACATGTACTCAATTTGATTCCTACTGGACCCCCGTGTGGAACTACGTAGATCCAGAGTATTATCTTGTCAGATTCAACGGTACTTTGGACGCACCGAGCGAATTTCGTGGCCCTCCGAGTGCTGCTGTGGATGCAGCATGGGGTCGCCTGGATGACTGTCAGTATTATCCTTCTTGCTCCTACATCTAGAAATCTAACTAGGTCATAGTCGGCTCTGTCGCCCTCAGTGAGGAAGAGTTCCTGAAAGCCGGCGGGACGTTAGAGAATTCGAAAATGCCGGACGAATTGGGAGGTAAGTTTGACGCACAAAACTCCGATGCAGCATTGACTCTTTCATCCAGGAGGTTACATGGCCGATGTTGAGATTCTTCATCAGATGCATTGGTATGTTTCTGCACAAGTCAACTAAACTCAATGCGCTAACCTATTCAAAGTTTGAACTTTCTACGCATGGCGGCCTACTCAGACCACTACAGTACCATTGCACCAGAATGGAAGGATTCTGCACACACCTTTGGTCTGCATCTCGGTAAGTCGACATCGCACGCGTCCATCGTAGTTTCAAATGCTGACATTTTTTGAACGATCAAAAGATCACTGTATTGAGATGATACGAATCAATCTGCTCTGCCGCACTGACGCTGGAATTATCCCCTTCCGTTGGGTCGAAAACTATCAACGTCCACTTCCAGATTTCAGCACCAAGCATAAATGCCGTAACTGGGAGGGTGTTTTGAATTGGGCCAGGGAGAGGGAAGTCATAGTCCCCAAAGGGTATCGGTGGAAGACTCAACCTTCGGAAAAGATATTTCCAAGACCAGACTGGATGCCGCCTCCGCCCTCCTCCGGCCATGATTGACCCATGTCGGGGGTTGTGGACGCATTTGGACGCCTTCTTTCATTCCTTAGTGAATGAATTGTCGCAGTCAGAATGCAGGAACCCTTGCACGACCACTTGCTAGTGGGGGTAGCGCGCACAGCATATAGACGTCGATAAAAGCACCAATCACAGTTCTAGTCAATTTGCTCTCGGGCTTGCAAATCCCAAATCCAGACGTCTGATAGTCTCCACCAGAACAACATAAATTTGAATATGCTTTGTCCCATATAGCGTCCTCCAGTATGACTAAATATGTAACAGAACCTTTGTTAAACGCCCCAATTCGGGCTGCGCGCATGCCAATCATGCAGGGACCACTAAGAAGGGAGTCAAGCCCCGATCTATACGAGCGGTCTATCTGAACGATGGGTGGGCGTGTGTGCACATTTATTTATTCTTCTGGCAGATGATTCAGCTGCACCGGTAAGCACTGCAAGGTTTTGTCTTTCTATGGGGTCCTACAAAACTTCCTTCTCCCCCTCCATGATTGACAAGGCAATCACCTAAAACCAACAACAAAGAATGTTGCCATTGAACAGAGCCCCGCCCCTCTCTGTCCCAATCATGCCAATGACCATGATCGCCCGCGATTTCTCGCTTTGTGGTGGTAATACAATAATAGTACAGTAGAAATACAAGTCCCACCCACCCACCCCACTCTCTTTGAAACAAAAGAGCCATCAAAGGCATAAAATCAAAAGGAAAGGAAAGAGAAGAAAAAAACAGAAACAGAAAAGCTTATCGCCGCCGCACCAACATTAGTATGAGTTGGTGCGAACGATGCCTCGTCCTCCTCCTCGTCCTCCTCGTCCTCCTTGACCACCTCGTCCTCCTTGACCACCACGGCCACCACGGCCACCACCTCGACCACCGCCTCGGCCACCACGTTGACCACCCCTAGCTGATGATTGTTGGAGAGCCTGGGGCTTGGCTAAGAGAGAGATACCCGGTTTATCCACGGGTTGGGTACCGGTCCTTCGAAAGTGCTGGATTTGCTCGAATGAGATAATCTCATTCCTCTTGTACATACCCCTGAAGAAGTCAAAGAACTTGAGGGTTTCTCGCCGCATGCTCCGCTGCTGGTCGCTGTTGATCTGGCAGTACAGTTTCAAAGCACCAATCATTACACGGCAGACTTTCTGTCGAGTAACAGACACGTTAAAGTTTGGAACTTTGCCAATGAACTTGAAAGACATCATTTCATCGCTCATTAACGCATCGGTGCCTGAAGCCAACACTGAGCTGTACAATACAATGGGACGTTCGCGGCCGTGCACACTTGCAGTCGACATAACCTTGACTTTGCGAAGCTCGACTGCCAATGGGTGTACTGCTGGAGGATCATCTTCCTTGTCTTCCTTGTCCTTCTCGGAAGTTTTCGAGCCTTTCTCTGGAGCTTTGGAAGATTCTGCAGCTTCAGAAGATTCTGCAGCTTTGGAAGATTCTGCAGCTTCAGAAGATTCTGCAGCTTCAGAAGATTCCGCCTCTTTTTTGGATTCCGGAACAGTGGTCTTCTGGAGCAGCTCTTCCCGGATTTGGAGAACTTGACCTGTATATCCAGTGACGATGTATATGTCCTCACCCTTGATACGGCGGCCGCCTTGTGGAGGGTTGAATGTGACCATCTTCAGGGCTAGCCATGCAACATATTCTGCTTCCTTTGGATTGTATCTAGTATCCTGCCCGGGGACTTTGCTTGATGTGAAGCCTTCATTGGTTAGATCTATTCCAACATTGTAGGGTGAGGCGTCGCTCTTCACTTGGATTTGGCGAAAGAAGGCAGCCAGAGTGACGCGCAGCTCCGGATAATTTTTATCAATGCCGGGGACTTCTTGAAGCCGGCCTCCGTAACATGCCTTCGAGGACCATTGGAAGAGCTCCTCTGTCATCCGGTAGCATCGGTTGAGCCAAAACACCCCACGAATTCCTCCGGCAAAGTCATCGCGCTGCACATCTTCCTCTTCAACCATTTCCTGGAAAAGATTCCGAGTGATCCAATGAGCGCTGATATTTGATCCCATGGAAACTATCATACCAGATCCCTGATGGTGGTCGCCGGCCCAGGTGACATGATTGATCTTTCCAACGAGTGACCCCAAAGGAACAGCCAAGCCACTCATGTTCTCGTGGGCAGCTTCGTCCACAATCATCTCGTCCCACATTTTGGTTTCAGTGAATAGCGCGTGACCGGTCGTAGATAGAGTGCAAAAGACGATCCTGACCTCCTCAGTCAGGTAATGAACGCTGAGGGTATATTCCAGTTCAGACTGTTCTTGCTTGAGCGCCACCTTGGACTTCCTATCTGCACGTGGCAATTCCTCGCAGATTCGGACGTATTCTGAAGCCTCGTGATGCTTTGCGTGCTTCTTGTCGTTAGCCCACACCTCAATACGCTGCTTTAGTTTATAACCAAAAGTAGCATGGTATTGGGGGTTGGGGCCGCGCTGGCCAGCATCGCGGACGCAGTCTAGTACGGCGTTCTCATATTCGTTTTGGGTGCTGTCGACGAGAATCTGCTGGCTTCGGAGGCGTTCAGCTGCAGAAGCCGAGACATGAGCGCCGGTAAGGTGAACCCATTCGTGGTCTTTCAACGCGTTATTATTGGCAGACACGAATTTATCCACGGTGTCCTGCACAACTGAGTTCTGTGCTGCCGTGACAATGACGCAATGACCCAGCGCGACACGCATGAGTGCAATGGCGATGATCACTTTTGTCTTTCCCGTACCAGGTGGACCGACAACAACTGTCGAGCCGGTGTCTGACTTGATCGAATCATTGGCAGCTTCCAGCTGGGACTCATCTAGAGCTGGCTGCATGTTGGCAAAGAAGCTGTTTGCTTTGACAATATCGTCCTGGCTCACGGTCCGGGTGCCTTTTTTAGGGAGCTTATTGCCACCAAGAACTAGCTGTTGTATATCGAGTCCAGGCGGTTTGTTATCCTGGTCGATGGCCTGGATTTTCTCAATGGCATTCATTTGCCTATCCAAGGGAAGACTGTTGACAATGTAAGAAATATTAATGGGAACCTTGGTCTCTTCCTGAACAACAAGCTTCTTGTTGGCCGGGCCCGAAACGACTGCGACAAAGTCCGCACCGCAATTGAAGGCGTCTACGGTCACTGATCCATTCATTGCCGTCATATCCTTAGGAACGGGCTGGAAAGGTGTGGCCATGTCGACTTTGATCGTGATGTGGGTGCCAGGAGGTGGTTGCCTAATTAACTTATCATCCATGACCTCCTTGGCATTCGAAAAGATTTCAACCGCGTACAAGTCATCTAGGCCTGGGACTTTATGGAACTGGCCTTCGAAATGAGTCTTGTCAGAGGTCTGAACGAGGGCTTTCAAATTCCTCAACTGCTGCTCCTCCTCTTGTTGGATTGCGAGTTTGGCCATGAACGCGGTTTCGTCTGGGAAGGGGAGTTCTCGGGGAACGTAGAAGGAGTTCCATTCGACGGGGACAGGATTGTCGTACTTCGTTGATCCGTCCTTGTTGTTAATTTTATCGAATCGCCATTTTGAAACCATCCATCTAGGGACTACCCAGTTGATTGGCACAAGCTTGGGAGCCTCAATGCCACCTCGCTCCTCGTCTTTTGCATTGCCATCCTTGTAGAGCTGATAGCGGTGGAACCAATAATTGCCGAATCTAGCGCTGAGACGAAGAGCGCCCAGGGCGAATTCACCTGCCCTCATCCAATCTGCAAGGTTGGTTCTCCCAATGGCCAAGTACATTTCCAGTTCGGTGCCATACTCGAGAGCTTGGAAGAAACGTACGCTCGTCATGTCTTCCGGCGCCAGGTCGGCAAGATTTGTTGTTTGAATTTCCTGCAGACGTTTACGCGTGTCTGCTTCCCAGGTAAATCGATTGCCCTTGCATGAGGCGCCATGGACTGTGCTAAGATGCTCGCCGTAGAATGAGCAGCGAACGCGAATAACAGTGTGTTTCTTTTGATAGTACATATCGCTTACCGCCGCACGATCGGGGTTTGTATCGTCACCGCCATTCCGACGCTCCTTTTCCAGCTCCTCTCCCAGCTCCTTGTGTTCCATTTGAAACCCGAGAGAGACCGGGCCAAGCTCTGAAGGATTTTCGTCACGCCATGCCTGAGTCGCAATCGTTGGAAGTTCGACTTCATCCATGACTGCCATGTGCGAGGCGAAAATGCTGACAGACAGTGGCCTGTCTGTCTTCTTATCGATGACAAAGATCTGTATATGTGGAGCCTGGCTTTGCATCTTCATCTGTACTTTGACGGTTCCATCGCGAGGTACTTTGGCAACGTTCAATTTAACGCCCTCTCCAATTGCACGGGCTTCTTCTACCGTTAAACCCATGTTCTTTCCAAACCAATCCCAGGCCCCACGATTGTTCTTGATACGCATGATCGTTGGATACCGCTTGCGCGGATTGAAGGAACCTTTGCTGTGTCTGACAGGGTTATCGTGTCCACGGAGCGCGAACATATCCTTGGTCTCAACGAAGCATGCCTTTTCCACCTCTAGTCGATCCGGATATAGGTCACTGTCCATATCCAGGATTAAATTGGTTTGTTGAGGCTCAAGCTTCTCCGTCTCAACAAAGATCTTTGGGTGGTCGTTAGGTGGTTGTTCGCTCTCGCGATAATGCCGCCCAGGTTCAGCTTCAATTACATCGACCTCCATGGGACGGATAGTGTCTTGAGGGGAAGACATGATAAAAAGAAGCAAACAGGAGAAACCTGCTGCCTCAGCGACCGAAGTCGAAAAGAAAAAGCAGACAGGATATACCTGCTGCCAAAACGACCGAAGTCGAAAATTGAAGGCTCGCGACCAAAAGGCCACGAGAAGTAGAAAGAGGCGCGCACCAACACGCGGAGAAAAGTAAAAAAAAAACTCCCAGACAGCAAGGGACTGAAAGTGTGCACAAAGACACACGATCAGGTTGTTGTTGGGGTTGGGGTTGGGGTTGGTGTGAAGAGCGAGAGAGGCTGTCGGCGGGCGGGTAGTAGTTTATATATTTTTACGCCAAGCTTTGTGCGCCGTGCCGTTAAACCCTGGGTACAGACTCGTCTGTCATCGAGACGCCACGTGGAGTGGCGTATTGAGACACTTTTTATGTACTGAAACCACCCTGGTTGCATGAAGCTAACTTTGTACCCGCGATATAGGCACCTGGTAAACAAACGCTTTTCGCCGGTGAGTGAATAGAAGGGTAGCTCTACGGCATGATTGTTGTCTATAATTCTAGAGTGCAAGTCCATAACCCAAAACAAGCCCTTCGTATTTCTCTTCTCTAAATAACCGTCACTAAATAAATATCAGAATCAGATGCTATCCTTTCCTTTTCTGAACTAAAGGGTATTTAGTAAATAGAATAGTAGAGACTTACATATAGAAAGTGCATCTCGCAAACCTGGGGTTGATAATGAGGGAGGTGACTTTATAAATTTGAATATGCTTTGTCCAGTGCGACTATATATGCAGCAGAGCCTTCGTTGCAGAGTACCGGCTAGCACAGCATTTAGCCCCGTGGTGTCAAAGTATAACTTCCACTAATCATATATTTATCCACAAAAAAAAACATGGGAGTTAACAGGTCAACTTTTGGGCTGTGAATGAAAAGTCTCGGTTTGAATGCGACGACGACGTGCGTTTCACTGCAGTCACCACACTCGGTCGTAGATACCGACATACATTAGGCTCAACCACACCGCTCCCGAAACACAATTTTTTCAAGGAGATCTGCTTATAAATCTACCCATTCAGAATTGCAAGACCTTTGAAAAACGCCCAAATAAACAAATTGGACAGATTTACACGGATAGATCCGCGCCTTCCCGTACGTAGTCTACTCACTCAAGCTACTGCTCTTCAGGCTAGTGCCAACTTACCGAGCCTACCTAGAATTTAGCGTTTGCTGGCGGCCAGACCCAGATCTCATCGTATTCTTAATGTCTACCTACATGCAAAATTCACTGTCACGATTTTTTTGTTGCATATGACGAATCTCATGAGGCTCATGGCCATGATTGATTTGGTTTTTCCGGACAGCTTGGTGACCCAGGTAGGGCGGTTTACAACGTTGCATTCGGCAGGATCTAAGTGAACCAGGCATTTCTTCATCGTTGATCTGGCCATTGAATCTATCTATCCCCTTTACATTACTACACCTCACAAGCAAAACACTCAAACACTCAGAATTAGAATGATTTAATCATCCTATTTTCCCCCCTAGAAGCTAGGGATTAGACTATTTCCCCTCTTTCATGTGAGATTTCCCCTCTTAATCTAGATCTTCCTAGTGTAAGGCTGAAAGCTGATTGTAAGTGTGTTTTTCCAAGTCATCTTTACGCAGCAATTTTCCGAAAAGCTCTTCGTTTATTGGCTGGGTTCCAATACAGCTTCTTTCAGCCTTCTCCAAAGATCACTACTGCGTTGAGCTGACGACACCCTACAAATCTCAAAAGCTCGTAACAGACTCGTAACAGCTCGTAACACCGTTGACTTTTTGTTTGGCTCAATTGTATTTAAAAGAACAACCATGTTGGAAAAATCATACATTCATTCCACTGTCGAACCTATGGATCGCCCCGTATCTCCAAGTCTGCAAGCCCATCTCGCCGCACGCGGATTCGAGTTAGAATCTACCAACTGCGTCAAGTGGTCGAAGACAAACCCTAGACACCCCAGAAACTGGTCCGTCTGGCGCAAGACATTCGATTTCGGTTTGCTCATCTTCCTCGATTTCTTCACGACCGTGATCAGCACGGCAGGAACATTCAGTAGCCACTCAGCGAGCCACAAACTTCACATTGGCAAATCCTTGTCCCTCTTCAGCTTCGTGACGACCTACATGATTGCGCAAGCGATCGGGGGCGTGTTCTTTCCACCTTATTCGGAGTCGTTTGGGCGGAAGAAATTGTTTGTTACCTCGACGGCGCTGTATTGTGTTTCCAGCATCATGATCGGAAATTTAAATCACATTGGTGCTGTGATTGCTGGTCGGTTTCTTTCTGGGCTTTCATCGGCGCTGCCGACTGTCGTCATTGCTGGCAGCGCCGAAGACATGTTCGACTCCGGCCGTCGCATCTGGATGCTGTATGCGTGGGCCGTGGCGGCAAATGTTGGTATTTGCATTGGGCCAATCTTCGGCACCGCAGTCGTCACCTCTATTGGCTGGTAAGCCCACTTTTCGAATTCCAAGACTCACATACATCTCTGACAACTGGAAAACACCAGGCACTGGGTCTTCCACATATCCGCCATAGTCTCCGCCCTCTGCACCATCCTCCTCCTCTTCATAAAAGAAAGCCGACCCAGCCAAGTCCTCTCGAACGAACTCGCCCGTCTCCACAACGAAACCAACAATCAATCCCTCCACATCGACAACCCAGACCACGCTCCCGACCTTCAAACCTTCGCCCGCGTAGCCATGTTTCGCCCGCTCCAGCTCTTCTTCACCGAGCCCATCGTCTTCGTATCCTCCATTCTCGGCGCCGTGGTCTTCGGCCTCCTCTATCTCTTCACCGAAGCAATCCCAATAGTATACGAATCCTTCGGGTTCACCCCGTTCCAATCATCCCTAGCATTCCTCCCCATCATCATCGGGTTTTTCAGCGGCGTGGGAACGCGGCTGTACGACCAACACCTCTACACCACCAAACTCCGCAATAACAAACCATTCCAGCCTGAGCAAAAGCTGATCGGCTTCGTGATCGGCGCGCCTGCCCTCGCCGTTGGACTGTGGTGGTTCGCCTGGACCGTTCCACCGCGCGTCGTCCACGTGCCGTGGGTCGTGTCCATGCTGTCGCTTTTCCTCGTTGGGTATGCCACCAACGAGTTCGACTGCACGTTGGCGGGGTATCTTGCTGATAGTTATACCATCTTCGCGGCTTCGGCTTTTGCGCCTACCGCGTTTTTGAGATCGCTGTGTTGTGCTACGTTCCCGTTGTTTACGAGGGGGATGTATGCGGAGTTGGATGCGAATGTGGCTTCGTCGGTGCTGGCAGCTGTTGCGACTGTGTTTTGCTTCGCTCCTGCATTGTTTATTAGTCGTGGGAGGAGGCTTAGAGAAAGGAGTGCTTTTGCTAAGATTAGTCTAGAAGCGAATAGAGTTAATGATTTGGATCGAGAGGGATCGTAGGGGGGGTGTTGGAGCGGATTAGCATCTCCTACTTCTGGATTGTGAGCGAACTAAGATTTCCATGGAATTTCTGGGTCGTGACACAGAAAGAAAGGAAAATTTCTAGGTAGAAAATTATAGAACAAAAATCTAATGTACAAAATAATCACGTCATATCTATACTATAATCTCTAAGTCCAAAAATTCTCTTAACAACTCTTTCAGAGGAGAAAATCACTTTCAAATTACACATTTCACACCCACTACATCCTTTCACCTCAAGGATCCGGAAAGAGATACACCATTATTCTCGAGCATAAAAAAAATAGGGTGTTAACACGAAGACTATTTGTTATAACACCCTCCTCTCTAACCTCCCGAGCGATGCTAAAATATTTAAGAACTTTTTTTCAGATTGTAAGAAGGAAACAAAGGACATTGATAATTATGATAATTGTTTATTATTTACTCCTTACCATTATTCATTTATATACACGCGCGCGCGTAAAAAAAAACTATATAAAAACCCTCAAAACAGCCCCACCCTCCACGAGGGAAGGAAAAAGGAAAATCGTATAATCATTAAAAAAGAAACCTCAAGACAGACAGACAGACACACAAACACACACACACCCCCCTCTCAGTCCATCATACCTTCCTTCCTCTCCCAATCCGTCATTCCTCCCACACCATGTTTATCCATCCTTCATATCCGTTCATAGTACCCCCTAACAGTCTCACTCCCATCCGTCCCACCCCGTCCATCCGTTCCATATTTACCAATGTTCATAGGGAGGTTTGTGTGGGGTTCAATTACACTAATATACACAACACATACATTCAGTATTCAGCACTCGTAAAAGATTTGGGGAAGGGGGTAAAAAGGAGAAGAAAGGGACGGACGGGTAATAAGATGGGATGGGAATAGGAATGTGGGAGGAACCTTACCGACCATTATTATCACGATCCGGCTGCTGAGGCTGAGACTGTAATATCTTCTCACGCTCCTCCTCCTCCTCCATAGCTTCACGCTCCTCCATAGCTTCACGCGCTGGATGTCCCTTGGGGGGATCTTTATGTAAACGGTGTCGTTGTTGCTCCTTTTTATCGCTGTTGCGGGTGGTGTCGTCCGAGTACAAAGACTCGTATTCTCTCGCGGGGGCACTTTGTTCCGCGGTGTCGTCGTTTACGTCTTTAGGCTTGTCGCGGTGGAGGAAGGGGAAGAGGTGGTGGTGATGTTTCTTTTCTTCGGATTGTCGTTGTTGTTGTCGTTCCTGCTCTAGGTCTCGCTCACGTTGTTGTTTCTCAGCAAAAGCGATTTGTTCATCATGGTCCTTGCGTATCTTCTCCGCTTCTTCCTTCTTCGCAGCGGCCGCGAGGTCTCTTTCGTGCTTCTTTTCATCCTTTTCGTGCTCTTTTTCCTCTTTCGCGGCTTGCTTCTCGGCTTGTTTTTGCTGGTCGTGGAGTTGTTTTTCCTGCTGCTTTTGCTGGGCTTCGAAGGCTTTTTGTTGGTCTTTGAGCTGTTGTTCGTGAGCTTTCATCGCGTCGTGGTGCTGTGAGGAGAGGGCGTAAGCGCCTCCTGCGCCGGCGGCGGTTCCGGAAGCGAGACTGCCGTTTTCGTGTTTCTGGGGCTGCTGCTGCTGCTGCTTGTAGGGGTCTTGGACGGAGTCGAATCGCTGGTGGGCTGGTAATTGCTGGGTAGCAGAAGGCTGAGTGGCGGGCGCTTTCGTGCCTGGAATATGCTGCTGTTGATGAGGATGATCGTTCCTACGGCTAGCAGCGTACGCTCCAGCCCCCGCAACTCCAAGGCCGCCAGCAACAGCCGCATCTCGGCCATGGTGCTGATCAGAAGAATCCCTCCCAGCTAAGTTGTGTTGAGTCTGGGAGACTTGCTGGGTGCTCGAAGGATGCGAGACTGAATGTTGAGCGACGGGTTCTTGAGTTCCAGGAATATGATGCGGCTGCTGAGGATGATCGTCGTTTCCTCGAGAAGCTGCATCCGGTTCAATACTCAGACCAACGACGGCAGCGGGATCCCGATTAGTTATGTCGTGGAAAGATAGAGGTTCGTACTTGGTGGTAGAAGGTTGAGTGCTTGAAGGCTGCGGTTGGGAGTGATCCAGATTTCCATGAGACGCAGCATACGCTCCAGCACCAACGGCTCCAATCCCACCAGCTATAGTAGCATCTCTTCCATAATGATGCTGTGGTTTCTCGGGGTCTTCCTTACTCTTGACCGTCGTAGGGATTGGCGAGGGGGCCTTTGCGGTGGGGGCACTGGTGTCGTAACGTTGCTCGTTCAGAGACGCCGCGGGTTGCGTCAGAGGATGTGTAGCGTACGAGTGAGCAGCTTCATCGACACTTCCAGGTCTAGCATCGGCTCCAGCACCAGCGGCGGTGACGTTACGTCCATCGTGATGATCCTGTTTCCGAGGGTCTGGGTGCACTCTGGGGTCTACGATGTTGGCGGCGTTGCTCTTGTGAGGGCCAATGGTCGATGATGCAGAACCAGAGTCGGGCTCGTTGGAGTGCTGGGCAGCATATAATCCAGCCGTTGTACCAGCGGTACCTGCACCAACGAGAGCGGCATCACGACCGTGGTGATTTCCTGATTTCTTTTCGGTAGTGTCAGGGACGGATGCAGCCCGGGGTTTGGAATCCACACGAGGATCGATCTTAGTTGAGCTATACGGGCTCTGTTCAGACTTAACGTCTTCACCGTTACCTCTCTGCTGTGGTGACTCTTGCTGACGTTCCTCCTCTGCGTATGTACCTGCACCAACACCAACACCAGCTCCCAATCCCGCAGCCCCGAGGGCCCATGCACCTTTCTGACTCCGTTCGCTGCTTGATGCATCTTGAGGTTTTTTGGTCTTGGGCGAATCCAAAGTGCCAGTATGACGAATCGTTCCAGGCACGTTGCTCAAGGGCACGCTCGACGAAGTCCCCTTGCTAGTAAGGTAAGAAGGCTCACCAGACTCTTCGACTGGGGTAGGACTGGGGAATTCTCCGGGGACGTGGAGGTGAGGAGTGGTGACGTTGGAATCAAACAAATTCGCAGCAGCATCGCCCGATGATTTGGTCGGGCGGTTTCCCGAAAACGGATTTCCCGCATTGGAGGAGTCCCGGCTGGCTGATGATGGCGGTTCTGATCGGGTGTGGGAAGCGGCGACCACTAACGCTTCACGGTGGTGTTTGTTAGAACCGCTCGTGTTTGGGCCCACTTGAGTGGGATTCTCGCGGCGAGAGGAGCTAGGAAGAGTTGTAGCAGGGATTGCGGCAGCGGCAGCGTTGGCCAGCTTTTCACGGCCCTGGCCATCATGTACTCCGGCTGCCTTCTCTTTCGTTCCCGGTTCGCGCTCACTTGTGACCGGGGCTGCCGTTTGGGTGATGATTGCAACGCCACCAGCAAGTGGGAAAGATCTCTCGGTACCATATGCCGGCGAAGTCTGACTTAATGAATGCTCATAATCCGCACGATTACGGGGAGGATGGCGGGGAATATCCGACTTCTCTTCCCTCTCAGCCAGTGAAGACTCACCCTCACGATTGCGGGGAGGATTGCGGGGAGTGTTCGTATCCGACTCCTCTTCCCTCTCAGCCAGTGAAGACTCATCCTCACGATTGCGAGGAGGATGGCGGGGAATATCCGACTCCTCTTCCCCCGACGATGCAGGAAAACCAATGACACCTGATTTGATGCTGTTGGAGCTTACATCATCCGCCCCTTGGTGATGATGGGTGTTTTCGGGCTGCCACTCCGCTCGAGGCGGTTGCTGGGGTGTTGCTGGACGGCTGCCCGAATCTGTTTTGGCTAATCGGTGGCTGCTGGAGGATTGCAACTTGTCAGAGGCCGAAGGCTGGGGAAACGTGGGAGCGGTGGGAGATTGGCTGGTCATCTGGTCATATATGGGGTGCTCGCTGTGATGGTGGTTAGCCCTGGATTTTCGAATCCTGACCGACCAGCCAGGCGCGGATTGTATCATACCCTTCCTTCGGCACATGTGCAGAACGATCCAAATTGGGAGCTGTGGCCGAGTCTTCGCTTTTGCGGTTGGAAGAGCTATGCATAGTCAGAAACATGGGTGTTTTACATACTCGAATCCAACTCACACTATGTTCTTGAGCTTTTGCATGGCTATGGTTGTTGTTGATCTTTGTTAATTGTGAGTATGGGGATTCAAGTGAGAATTCGGGAATTATAGCAATACGTTGATTCACAGACATGAAGCAGAAAGCAAGAATATGGGGAGGCTTTCTCTACGTAAGTTGTATCCATAACATCATCGTTGTAGCGTCAAGCGTACACAGCCGGGTGGTGACCTCATACATCGGTATTCATTCTCGCTGGGTGACTTGGCTGCTTGGTGGCAGCGGCCAGCTGAGCTTAGCCCGCAAATATCCAATTGGAAGCAGCAAGACAGACGAATAGAAGTTGAACAAAACAAATCTCACCGTGGGATTGCGACTATGGATGGACGCCACCATTTATTATTATGCATTGCGAAGTCAAGCTTTCGTCTCCGCGGATCGTCGTCCGCATCCCTGTTCCCGATCCGAAGTGGGCCGGGTTTCCGCTTTGGGAAGTGGGAGAGGTTTTGATTTCTGGCCTTGTTTGTCAGGCAAATGTCGGGCATATCACGTGCGACGTCTCCCCTTTCCGGCTCCTCGCTTCGCTTCGGTGGTTTCTCGCCCTTCGGCGATCCGCAAAGGTCGGTGAGTGATGGCCTATAGGCCGCCTTTGTAAGACACCTGCCGACAATTCTACCGCCTCATTCTCGACAGACGCAAAAAAAAAGGGAGAAGAGGAAAAAAACGCCGCGGCACACTGTCAGCTCCCCCGTGTTCGCTCCTGTTTTTCCATTGGTCCCACGCTTGCCCCTCCATCCACATGCATCTTCGAACGCCACCCACCAACCTGCACAGCACAGTGATGGTTTGCGCAAAAGAAAAATTGGACGATGGCGGCGGCCGGCCGGTGCTGATGTGCGTCCAAGTGAAATCCCATTGATGTCAACAAACTGGGACGTCTTGAATGACGTGCCCGCCCCGCCACGACGATTGCGAGCGGGCGTTGGTACACGCCAAACCCCACTGTTCTCATCATCACCGGGCCAGCTTCAGCCACTTGGTCATGGGTCTCCTGCAGGTAACGCCTCCGCGCAGTTTAGTGAAGTGTGTAGCGCGCTGTAGAGCAAAGGAAGGGTAGGCTAGAGAATGGGTAGGGAAATGCATGGCCGACTTGGGACGTATGAGGAGTGAGCAGTCAGCACGAGCAAACGTGAGCCGGTGAAGGACTGACTGACTGAGGCAGGGAGGGAGCCACGAGCGTTGGGACTCGGAGTGAGCAGAGAGCCCAACATGCGCCCCCCAGACGTACGCTGTCGCAGAGGCGTTGTCGCTGTGGGGGTTGCAGTATCACGTCCTCTCAGAATTCGCTCTGCACAGGACGTGGATGGTTATTCCCGGACATGCCGTGTGGTGTTGATGCTTTTTTTTTCCCTTTCAGCTTGTCGTACAGTTACACTTTGGATGTTTTCAAAGCCGGCTGGATCTAAGTTTGGCCATCTCCAGATGTCTTACGATGGACGGCTTGGTCTTGGTGCCGGTTTATACAGGGCCTGGGCACAGGCCTAGGCACACGTACTGTACCAGCGCAGGCGTGCCTGGCAGAGAGCGAAAGAGCCAGTTTGCTGGGACTGGCGTGCGGCTCTTTTTGTACTCGGGCGGACGGCCGCATCGATTCCCAACACTATTGCAACTGCAAACTGCAACTGCAACTGCAACTACGTCTGCAACCAACCCCACGCTCGGCCATGGATATGCTCTGGGCCTAGAGTCGTAGAGTCTAATGCCGGCGCAAGAAAAGGTGCGAAGAAAAAAAGGTGCGAGAATGCCAACCCCCGGCGCGCTCAACAGCAGCGCAGCTGTATAGTACCTGTACAGTAGTACGTTTGCTGTCGTCTTGGCTGCCGCGTAGGTGTTTCCGACTGCGCAGTCGTGTTCCCCTCTCGTCTTGTCTTGCGTTGCGTTGCGTTGCGTTTGCCATGTCTTGTCTTTGATTCTGCTGTACGTTATTTTTCCAGGCCGCGTCGGTAACAGCGATAACTAAGTTAACCGGGGTGGGCGTGGGTAAGGTAGGGATGGGTTCGCACAAATGAAAAAAATGGCGCGCAGGGCTGGCTGGCTGGGTGACCCGAAGCCTCTGAAGGACGTCCAAGTACGGTATATACGTGAGAAGTAGATGATAGAGTACTGTAGATTGTAGAGGGGGTGCGCCATTCCATGGGCATGCCATGCGATGCCGGGGCCAAATCGCTCGTTTTGTTTGGGTAGCCTTCATCAATTCTTATGCCCATCAATCAATGCTGCAGCGAGTGTGCCGGGCCATGGACGCATCCACACAGGCGGTTTGTGGTAACGACGATTGATTTAATAACTAATAGCCACCACTAATGTAATGGCGAGGCCGGGCGAGGACTAAGCGCAACGTCTTGTCTTCCCAACTGTCCTGACCTGTCTCAGTCTACTCTGTCCTGTCCCGGATTGTGCCGACCCGCTTCTGTACATATCTGCGCTGCTGTACCTCGACTGGTAGATAAGTCGCCTAGATCTAACCTCTGATGGTCAACTGATCAGCATTTCCTTCTGACATATCTTTTTCTGATATCATCCTCCTCCCCTCCCCTGGACGACTCTTTTGTAAATCAACGCACAGCGCAGCGGCAACCCCACGCGACCGCTGAAACTGCCTGCGACCGAGCCAACCACTCTCTGTTCCGCCTGGCGCTTTGGTCGCCCCCAGCCAGCAACTCCACAAAAGGCTGCTCAAAGCAACGCACATCAACTCCACCCGGACTCCGGCAGCTTCTGTTTCTCCTCGCCCGCTGTAAATTTACCTCCGCCTCAAACCTTCTCACCACACACCCTCCGTCTCCTCTCCCCTTCACCCTCGTTCCATGCATGCGTACAGGTGACGCACCCCAGCTTCTCGCCCTCCTCGACACCCAGGAACTCCATAAACCGGCCCAGGAATAGACTCGTTAATCAGGGCAGGCCCAGCTCCAAGGATCCCACCACTCGACCCACCATTATCTCCGCTAGTCCACCGCTTCCCAGCTCCCTACCCTCCCAATATCGCCGCCTTGTCTTTCGCCCACATTAAATCACTTTCCCCTTCCTGCCTTATTGCAACATCCTCCTCGTCAACCTCACTCCACCACAATGCCCCTCCGTTCACGCCTGCGCCGCGCCTTCAACCGCGGCAACTCCACTGACGACTCCAATGTCCCCAGCAAACACGGCTTCCACCGCCCCAGGAAAACAAAAACCGATCCTCTGGTCTACCAGCCCGGTGAGAAAATGCCGCCGCTCAAATATCGTCGTCCTGTTGCCCCGGAGCACAAGGCACTCCTCGAATCCTTCAGTTGGGACAAGGCATGGCGACATCGGAGCGAGCAGAGCCTCTACAGCCCAATGGGTAGCCGCATACCGAGCCGCAAGAGCAGCTATCGTTCCTTTTCCCGCAGGAGCCTTCACCGGAGAAGTATGAGCCGGTCGCGGGCTGGTGATGACGGAAGTGCTATTGACAGTGGCGTCGGTGCAAGTCTCTCGGATGAGCGACCCGAGCGGTTACGCGAGGGAAGCGACGAGGAAGGTGACGTGACGAATGGTATGACCGGTTTCCTCGTCACACCACAATCTCAATTGGCTAACCCTTTCTCCCGCAGTCGGCCTTTCCCGAAATCCCACCGAAGATCCCAAGCGCCCCAACCGCAAATCCTCCTCCATCCACGAGAAGACAAAGTCAAGTTCCTCACGCCCCCAAACATCAGACCGATCGTCCTCGAAGCGCGAGCGCGACGCTCCCTTCACCCCCGAGGATCTCGAGCTCGCCCTCAAAAAGTCCAACCTGGAAGCCACCAAGGAAGAATCGGACCACAGCAAGGACACAACGCCCCGAGCCGCAGACGACAGCGCCGCCACCACCAAGGTTACACCCACGCCCGTTGGTGCCGCTGACAAGCCTGGACCGGATTCGGAGAGACCCGAGGAGCACACGGATAGTGTGACGGGGATTTTGTACACCGACTACGAGGACTGCGACGACGACGACGAATACGAGGATGACCACGACGACGTCGACGACCATTCGAGCATGGAGTTTGAGAGGGAACCTCGGCCCCGCGAGCGCTTGATCAGCTACCACTCGCGGCAGTCGACGGTGATTCTGAAACCGCTGCCGAGTATGCTCGACGTGTGATTTTCGTCTCCATCCATCCTTGCCACAAGATTTATATAGAGAGAGCATCTCATCTCTCCCCCCCGCGCGCGCGCGCGCGAAGACGTGACCCTTTTCCAAGTCTGGAGCGACTTGTATATACCACTTCTTCCCTTTTTTAATTTTCCCTTTTTTGCCGATGTTTCCTTTCCGGCTGTTTTAACCATCTCTGCATTTTTTTTGGGTATCATTGGGTAGGTATGAGAATACAGGCTTCTCTACCTCTTTTTTCAATTTTTTCCCTTCCTCGGGTACGATGATCTAAGCAATCGTCTCTAAAAGAATTTTTTTTTTTTTTCTCTCTCTGTCTTCGATTTTCCTTTCCTCATCATCAGTGCGCTGCTGCTGCTGCTGCTGCTGCTGTACATACATACATAACATTACCGCGTGCATTGCAATCGGCGTTATTTCTTTTCCTTTCCCGGGCTTGCTTGCTTGCTTTTTACCTACCATTTCTCTTCTAAAGGTAACTGAAAAATCCAATACGTTCATCAATCAATCAATCCATCAAAATCAATTGATTCAAATTCAAAAAAAAAAAAAAAAAAAAAATCTCTAATCAAGAGTATCCCGACCATCTGTTTCCCATGTGGACTAAACATTAGCTCTATGCTTCTACTTTTCCCTTATCTTACTAACAATCCTTCCCCCACAACAAACCCGCCAAAAATAAAAGAAAAGAAAATAGAAACGTTTTTAATGGTTTTATTTTTATTTTTATAGAAGAGTTTAACTGTTTACTTTAGTATATATATATATATATGTAGTTCTTTAGCCAAACACTAACCCCCCGCCTAAAAAAGAAAAGAGTAAAGAGAAAATAGAAACGTTTTACTAATTTATCTATCCATCTATTTAAAATAAAAGGAACCCACTTTTCTTCTAAAAATCCTCCTACACTTTTGTTAAGATCCGAAGAGTCTCAGGTTGGTTTTCGCGGATGACTAGCAGGAAGCAGATAGAAGGTAGAGCAGTGATACAATAAGATTGTATTTCCAAGAAGTGGATGCTAACTTAGAGTGAATACAAGAAACCATAAGGGCTTCTTGTCTACTGTTTATATACATGAGAGTATTGTGGTGCCTTCTTCTATTCAGATGCCATCCTCAGATGGCTCGCCATCCTTAGGTGGTGTGCCATCTCTCGATGGTTGGTCTTGGCGGGATGGTGGATCACGTGGGTCACGTGACTCGGTTGTCGGAATTACATGCAGCTACCCCTCGTAGTCTGCATGGTAATTCTGTCCATGGTGCTTCCACTCATCATAGG
>KZ805492.1:0-34398 GCA_003073855.1 Periconia macrospinosa
TACTCTCTATATCCGCTTAGTGCTTGCACATACCCTCAACTATCACGTTGCTGTGCTAAAGAATGAATGGCACTCTCGAGTCTCCATCTCTCTTCTTCGCTCAAATCGTGTAACAACCCATCTATATTCGTCACATAAGGCCCACTATTTGAACTTATACCCCTTTCTTCCGTATTACGAGCTGTTTCTCCATTGACAGATGGAGCAGAATCGCCTTGCCCATCTGCTCCGCTGGGGGTGCTTGGCGGCGCAGATGGAGTTTGATTTGCGGACATGATGCTGGAGGGAGTGAAGATCAACTACGGAGCTATGAACATGTGTCTAGGGAGGGTCTCCCAATCTTACCTAGAATGCACCACTTATCTTCACTTTGTCGTTGTGTGCAAAAAAAAAACGAAGGTTAACTTGCCTTCGTATAGTAAGTGGCTTTGATCAAATTGTTAAACTGACTCGACTTTCGAATGTGAGTGCTGAGAGAGATAGGATGAGGATGCGCGTCAAGAACGATATTGAAGGGACGACAAAAGATGAGATTTATATCATGACGAAGTTCGAGTAGAGGTGTGGAGAGCATGAAATTTTATAACTATCCTCACACCCTTTGCTAACGCTTCGCTCTTCGTCTGCAGAAATAAACAGCGGCAGTCAAAATCCCTGTGAACATGGGCATTTGCTTGCTGATGTGTGCTAAAATCTGTTAAGAGAAGCCCTCTCCAGCATTCCAGCATTGTCACGTGGAATTCCTTGTAAATATGAATGCGGCGTACATTGCACATCACTTTCAACAATGATGTAAGTTTAGAGCATTACTACCATATTTTCGACGTAGAGACACATACTGGGAATTGTCTGTAAGCTACAATTGTACTATCTTTTGGTTGGCTTTGATCAGTTTTGGGTTAGTTTCATATGCGGATTGTTCTTGGCTCGGGCGTCCGTGCATAGGTCTCGAATCGTCCCGACTCCTCTCGTCTCGTCTCGTCTCGTCTCGTCTCGTCTCCTCTCATTTCCTCTCATCTCGTCTCCTCTCATTTCCTCTCATCTCCTCTCATCTCGTCTCATCTCGTCTTTTCACACTTGCTCTCTTGTGCTTCACAATCCTCTATTCTAGCTGGTATGGCATTGAATGATTGGTTTTACAAAAGCCTTGAGGAAAATCGAACTACTTTCGACGAGAAAGTATATCCGCTGTCCACCCGTCAGAAAGCTTCCTTCAACAAGTGTTACAAGCTCCTGGATGAGAGTGTGACGTCCGGATCCAGAGCCCGCAAAAGTATCAGGCGTCGTGCACGCACAGTACTAGCCACTGCCTTCACCGATATATGCCCCGAGGTGTTCCTACTATCCACCTTGGCAGCACCTGTGTCAAAGCTGGCAGCGGTTTCTGAACAGACGTTAATCCGGGACCTTAAAACCTGGTGGGATAACGTTGCGCACCCGTACGGATTGACAGCAGTTACGAATGAGCTTTGCCACAATTATTCTATCAAGGATTTGATCCATCCAAAGAAGCCGAGCTTCATAGATACTTTTGGTACGCTAGCTAGTCCTTTTTGCATAATAAAGCTAATTTTCTCGCAGAGGCTGCAATCTACACTGCAGGAGAGAATATCCCAGACTCAACAGAGCGGGAAGTATGGATTTCATCCTGCCACGATCGTCTACGTGATCTAAAGCTGATCGCCGACGCTGAAAAAGACGATGGAGGGAGTACAAAACGTAAACGGAGACCTAATGACGACGGCGAGTTCGATCCTTCAAATGGCCAGACTCGTGCGACGCAGAAAAGATCCCTCGAGACCAACACCCGCGCTGCCTGTCTTCAGGATGAAGCTGTATCGACTTCCGTTCAGGAGGAAAACGCAATAGAGGCTGGATCAGAACTTGCGGAGGCTTCCCACCGACAAAATGCTGGCCAGGCAGAAGACGGCATTGAAATGGCCTGGGTAGCTGTCATGGCAGAAATGACCAAGATAAAAAGTGTACTAGGTAGCTATCTTTTCACAGGTATCAAGTCAAGCCACATGAGACATGGAGAGGGCGAGGCGACTCGACTTACTAATACTGTGCACTTGCATCTTCCTTATGGACCATGGCAAGATTACAAGTTAGATATCTGGCTACCTTCCTATTTCGGGATATCAATTTCTCAAGCAGCAAAGAGGTCAGCAAAAGAGCTAGAGGCTATGCTGGGCGATTTCCTGTTCAAAGCTATGAATGACAGCAATCGAATGATGGGGAAATCAGCACCTACTGGCGCCATAAATGTCTCATATCCTAGCCAGGATGATGGCGATGATTGCAAGGTAGAAGTAATGCTAGAGTTTCAGGCAGGTGGTTATGTATACAAAGAGATCTATCCGCAGGTCTTAAGTCTTACGGACTAGTTTGAAATTCATATCCATGACAAGTGCACGTTGCCCCCGAGGGAGAACCGCTTTCTCTGTTTCTATATCTGCTCTCTGCGGATTTGTCTCTGTCACACCTGTGGCAATACGACCACCATTATCCTTAGCCTTCCTCCATGACATGTATCTGTCGTAATCGACGGCTTTGAAAGTATGATATTTGATGTCCTCATAGTCTCCGTTGTTGGTTTGTTCGGCCTGGGGTTTCGCGTTACAGTTGGGTTATATTCAGCTATCAAAGTCGATCTCACCTCAGGCATCAGGGAGGTAAGTTGAACAGCCCGCCGTGTAGAGTTCAGTGTGAACTTTGGAGGGTGGGTGAAGGAACACTCGGTGTGTGGTGCTCGAAAGCGGGCGGAAAGCTATGATTCATATAATGCCGTGTCAGCATACTCTCAGCTATAAATGAGACGCTCAGTTGAAGTTCACCTTGAATAGCTCTGTTGCCTCTGTATGAGGAGGGAAGGAAGTTCAAACGTTGGCAAGATGGAGCAACTTCGTTTGAAGAAAAATGCAGAGGGTAGTAAAAAAGATAGAAATACGCGACGTTGGTGCCCAACGCAAATGAGAGTCAACCCCTCATCATGCGCCCACCAAAAATATTGTCACGTGCACAACCGGCCAAGCCGTTGATTTAGTAACGCGTGAAGCGGCTGAGTAATGAGAGATTTGATTAGAAGGTATTTCTACTAGACTACATCGATTCGCAGTATATAGGAAGGGAAGTCAGAATGCGTTGAAATAAAGCTTTAGAAAGATATCACTAACAGGGACACTGGGGTTATCTGAAGAGGAGGCTACTCAGAAACAATCTTGGCGTTGCTATTAGTCCAACCCTCCAAACGTGCGGATTTTTCCTGTCTCGTTTTGTCTCGTTTTGTCTCGTTTTGTCTCGTTTTATACCCTGCCACTATTCTTAGCCGCAGACTTATTCGCACTATATTGGGCCAATGGTCGTTCAGATTTCACGCTAGCCGAGGCGCTTGCGGAACCGGGAAACTTTTTGGTTCAGCGTTCTATGTGAATCGCCAGGTCATCGCGCACTCCCACTTTAGAGAAAATGATCTCTGAAATGTTATCTAAAACGGTAATTGTGCTGCTGAAGGTGCACTCTGACAACTAGGATGTGGAGAGTTAGATGAAGGTTGATTGACTGGTGTGCACACTTGTATGCACACTTGTATGCACAGTTACCTAGTGAAATTCTTACATTTTGCCTGTCTTAATAAGCCGTGCCAATAAAGTCAGTACAAGTATTAAAGACAACAAGATATAAAGCAAAGCCAGCTCAAGCGGCTACAGTTCAATCAATCATGGGTGATCACCGAATTGTGACACATATCCGAGTCGTCGTTCACACCCTAGGGCCCATGGGCTCACAATCTCAACAAAGCGACAATCATTGGTCCATCTACTTGTTAGTTGGAAACAACCAATCTGTTCGCATCAATATGGCAGCAGAACCTGGATACGTCACTGGAAACCTCGAGATCAACAGTTACAACTATGTCTTGACCAACTCAGCCGTCAAATACTGGGACTATGAAACTGTCGGCGGACTCACCGTATCACACATCGTCAATCTCATCTACAGCTATCGCCGTCATCTGTATAACATGTCGGGGGGCGGTTCTGGCTGTCGTTATTGGGTGTAAGTGTCCGGATTGGCCTATGCAAGCATATTGTTGGAGACTTACCATTTCTGTAGATGGGTTATTCTCAGTGATCTAGCTAAGCAAGGCTGGCTTAAGGATGGGAATGCTCCAAACCATTTGTGGCCGATTCTGCATTTTCGGTATTCACTCACGGGTGCTCAAACTTCTTTGGCTATGGTTCAGGGTGAATTTGTTAATGAATAGCACAGTGGCCGATCTTGAATTGACGTGTAGTCGTAGCTCTAGTGGATATAAAGAATCTTTTGCACAGATGAATGTACCATAAGCAGTGAAGAATCAACGTAGTTGATTGGGCGTCAGCAAACAGAGTGACAAGGTAGTACTAAATATAGATCAAGAACTCGGAACGACTAAAAACAAAACCCAAAGTGTACTAGTACAGTAACCAACAAACTTTATCTAGCCGCGTCATTCCCTTGATACTTTCATAATCGCCTTCAACATGGCTTTGTCGCAGTCTATTCAAAAAGATGAAATTCTTCCTTCCATCCATTGCTCAACCTTCACGAATACAGATATTATAGCTTACTGCTCTGATCCGCCTTCGACAGCTCTGAATGCAATTCCTCTGGGCAGATATGGCAACTCAGTCATACCACTTTCTGACCAAGAGGTTGTCAAATACGGCCCTGGAGTCTATATCGAGGAGTACATGAACTTGCAACGCGCTTATCAGCTACTTGACCAATCCATAGTGCGTGTACCGCAGCCATACCGCTTCTTTCAGAACGGAGATTTTGGATACATCGTTATGGAATATATGAAAGGGACTGTAATAGGAGAAATTACGGATGATTCTCATATCGAAAAAGTCGGCAAAGCCCTCGAACATCTCTCTAGTTTTCGGAATCCTAAGCCTGGCCCTCTTGGCGGTGGTGTTTCACGCGGTCTATTGTGGAGCGAGGGCACTACAACGGAGTATTCGCTTTATGGCTCTGCTGAGAAGCTTGAACATTGGTTTAATCGGCGAATCAAGCACAACAACCTCAGCCTATCTTTTCAGGAGTGTGATTTTGTATTGTGTCATTTGGATATCGCGCCCCGAAACATTGTCTGGCTGCATGGAGATTCATTGTGTCTTGTTGATTGGGCCTCTGCGGGATATTACCCACGAATATTTGAGTGGTGTCTATTAGACATCTTCCGCGGTAGAGATGGCCCTTTTCAAGATCTGGTCAAGAAGACATTGGAACCATTGACTGAGTGGGAGAGCGCGAACCGGCAGTTGATCGAGAAGGCCTGGGCAAACAGCATACGATACCATTTGTGTGTTCCCCTATTAATTTGGTGTGCTCTTAAATACTAATACCCGAGCAGTCCACCTACGCCTCCATGTGCATAATAGCAGGCGACAGCCTTGTAGACAGATGTTTGACAGGGAGAGTCTGGTGGCAGTATATGGGCCGATAAATTGTCATTAATCAAAGGCCGGCGCGCAATGCTTGAATTAGAATAGGTAAAATACAAAAATGCGCCATTCCGGTCTTAAACTTGTTAGACGCGATTCTAGATGCTGCTGTAGGCTATATTCCACCTGTTAAGTACAATCTTTGAGGCTTATTATCATCGAGATGTTCATCCGCATCCACGCCCTGTTCCCAGCATTCAACCCAACAACCCAGCTTTATTGGAGGCCCTGGATAAATAGGGTTGGCTGTGTGAAAATCCCTGATCTTGTAAGGACTATTCTTGAAATTGGCCGCGTTGTACCACTCCAGATCTTCTGCATAACCGACCCATTTGACGCGATACTGTAGCTTTCTGTAACAGATGCGAGCTTCAAGTATCTTCTCTACCTCATATTCGATGTCCTGATCTGCAATGCTACAGTTGCGCTTCCGCTTGGGTCTGTGCGAGCGAATAGGGCGCGCGGCCGACATTAAACGCTTGCTCGTTGCCAGATATCGCGCATTCTTATTGCTGCTGACGTGGCCTGAGCGGGTATTAGCCTTGCAACCACTGTGCTGTGCTGTCAAGAGGGGGTCTAGGGCTTTAGGGCGTTCGGGCTTGCCATGGCGGCTAGAGAGTGGCTTGCGTCGTCTTGCTGAGTGTTTGGTGTATTCAGGGCGCTGATTCAATATCGTGCTTGACGTTAGGCTATGCTGCTTGGGTAGCAGAGAGCATTTTTGCTTCTGCGTCGGCGGTAATGTGTGGTCGCTGCTGTCGCTGCTGCTGCTCGTGATTTCGTATAAAGGAGACTTGCCTTGCTAATGTTAGATAAAACGAATGCTTAGAATGGTATGAGCTTACCCTCTTCCGCCCTCTTATGCAGTCGGCGCGGGTGGTGTGTTTTGGCGTTCAGGGGAGTGTAGTCAGTAGTTCTTTGCGTTGGCTGTTCGGTACTCGTCACCGACAGCCCAGTTGACGGTGGTGGCATGACCTCACGATGCGAGGGCTCACTAGCTTGAGCTCCCGTCCCATCAATCGCATCCATCATGATGGCATCTTCTGAGCCTGTAGGACGCTCTTCGCCACGACACTCTTGGGCCAGGTCGCACGAGTTTTCCGGCTGGGTGCCTATCTGCGTGCCCATATCATCTTCCCCCGGCCAGTTTTCGTCGATTTCTGATTCGAATTGGCTATCTTCGATGACGACCGCATTCTCTACGCAGTGTTAGGAATCGTATTTTGGCTGCGTTTAAAGGGGCGGACTGACTTAAGCTCTCATCACATGGGTCTTCCCAAGTTGGAGTTGGAACGAATTGCTTAGGCACCGTGCTTTAGCATTTGTTCTTAGAAAGGAGGCCATCATCATAGGAGAGAAGATCGTTATCCACTTTACGCTCATCACTAAGCTGGCGGTTAGGTTTGTTAGCTGCGTAGGCATTAGTTGTTATGTAATGCTAGACTACACATAATTCTTTGTTTGCTCCGGGGGCGCTTACTTAAATGTGTTAAATTAATAACTTCAGCCCCGGACAGCGTGCACGTCGAATTCTCTCTGCCCTCCTGTCCGGCGTTTAGTCTAGGCTTAGTATTTAGGATCTCGTTATAATTAGAACATATGTCTTCTTTCACCGGCGTCTTAGAGTATTTGCTTTATTTTGGCTCTAGTGGTCTTTTATAAGAGATAAATTAAAGCTGCTAAGTGGGAAAAGTATAAAGAGACATTGTTGTGGCTGCCGTTGTTGTAAGGAGGCCTAGTGTTAGGAAGAACGTGGGAGCGCAGTGATTTAAGTTAAATTCCTACGCGAGTATGCTAGCTCTCTTAGGAAACTAGCTTAAATAGCCTTGCACACCTAAGAGGCAGTAGTATGTATAGCACAGGGTTTGAAACGTATCCTCTAGGGAACACTAGATTGGAATGCGACCTGTAATCCTACGGCCGTGTAATCTTAGTGGCGATGCAACTATCGTGCGGGGCCAGTTTTCTTTTAGAAAAAAGCGTACACAACTACGCCGCCGGTGCTTACTATAGAATTAAGGAGCCGTGACGCTAGCTTTTAAGGAGGAGACCGTGCTGCTGCTATGCATCTCCTTTCCTTTAGAGCCCGCCCTAAGCTTATATAAACTTGTAGATTACTATTCCGTCTAAACCACGTCCTATAAGCTAATTAGGAAGGTTTTAATATAACCTTTTCGCGTAGTTAGCGACGCTGAAACCTAAACTTAGGCTTAAACGTTATCTAACTCTTAGATTTTAGGCTTCTAGCGGTGATAACAAGGTAGTGCAAAGATTCCAGTGCGTAAACATATCTATGCAGTGGCGATAAGCCTGCTCTAGCTTTTAGCTCCTCTAGTCTGTAACGCTAGCATGCTGCCTAGAGTGCTATATTAGGCAAAGGGTCCGTCCAACCTAACACGCCGGTACACCTTAGGCGAGTAGGTGCCTTAGTTACCATTCGGTCGGCTAGGTAGTGGGTTGTAGTCCGGCCGCGCCAGCGCAACGTAATTTACTAATAAAACAGGTTTTCACGAACACTCCGCGATACTTAGATAGTTCAAGGCTAATCGTTTCCCCTAAGACTATATAATTCTATACCTTTGCTGCTTGTACGGCTGAATTACACTAAGAATTAGCCTCGTACTAAGACAGTGTTAAGGCGCCTAAAAAGGGGACTTAATTACCGCGCTACGTATTCAATAACGTAGCATTTTAATAATCTTTAGGATTAACAGGCACTAAGGGAAACGCTGGCTTAAAGGGACGGAATCTAAAGGAAACAAAGGAAGATACTAAAGGGCGTCTATAAGCTATTTATAGATAGCAGTTGGGTCTGCTCCTTAGCTGTGTAAGTAAACTAGGTAGAGGAGATAGAGTAATAAGATTCTAGATAGTGGTAGGTGCTTGCTAAGCCTTAAGAGAAGAGGAGTAGATAGCTTCTTACGAAAAGTATAGAGCGCAGCAACCTTACTGTTCGCCTATTAAGGCTAGTAAATTAAGAGGCGGCTAGCTGGTGTAAGGGTGGCATAATCGCTAGGAAAAGGAGAGTAAGACCTAGTAGGGGAGACTAAGTAGCTAATTTAAGAGGAAAAGGGCGTTAAAAGAAGAAAGATAATACGGTAGAGCGTAGAACGGCGAGGGACGCGCGCTTTTATGCAATAAGGTCGGCGCACGGGCTAGATAAAAGCAGTGTACTGCTAAGCGAGCCTCCATTTCCTGCTTAGGAAACCTCTATTTTCTAATGCAGTTCCACTCTTACTAAAATACCTACTAATACTAAATAATTAAAGTAATACTAATTTTTCTAAAAGTTATATATAACCTTTTTTAGGTAAACGTAAATAGATATTAGATACTAAATATATATAAGTAACCTTTTTCCTTTATAGCTTTAGTATATATAACTAGCTATATACTAGAACCTAAAATAATTATTAGAGGTAACTTTAATATTAGATATAATAACTTTAAGCTAAAAACTTATTTCTTATATAGAGGGTAGTAGCTCTCTATCTAGTCTAAATAAATAAATATACTATTTACTAGTTAGCTAGGCGTACCTATATATAATATAAGGTATACCCTAAATCTATTATTTTTTAATGTACCTTTTATAAAAACTATAGTATACTATAATATAGATATAGGCTCTAATTACTATACCTTTATAACTATTATTTCTAGCTAAAGTAATATTAGCTATAGCTTAGCTAAATATAAGGTACTAGATAACTTACTTAAGTAATTTTTTAGACTAGTTAAATAGGTAATAGTATATATAGCGCTACCTATTAACTTTTTTATTAAAGGAAATGCAGAGTAAAAATTAAATACTAAGTGTAAAATAAGAGTTAATTTTACTATCTATTCTAAGATATAAAAGAAATAGTCTTATATATAAAGGAAATGCACTAAGGTAATAGTAAGTCCTACTCTAAGCTAGTTTTAGTTATTATATTAGTAATTCTTAAATATTTAGTAATTTAAAAGGTCTAAAGGGTAGTAGTTTTATATAATACACCTCTTTAAGTTATAGAAACCTTTCTTAAACTAATTATAAAGCTATAAAATACTATTTAATTTCCTTTTTTAAATAAGTGTAATAGTATAATATTTTTTATAGTTACCTTTTTATTAGGTAAACCTTAATTCTAAGTTTAGGTTAGCGTTTAGGCTGTTAAATAGGTATAGGTTGGGTCATAGTTGGGTTGCCAAGAAATGGGTTATAGTTGGGTTAGGGTTAGATTATATAATATGACCCAACCCTGACCATAACCCTAGCTTACTATAACCTAACCATAACTATAACCTATTTCTTGGCAACCCAACCATAACTATACCTATGCTTACTTAGACCCTATTATAACCTAACTATTTTCTACCTATTTAAATTTTAATTTTTTTTAAGTAGTTTCTTTTTATATAATTAGTATATAACTATAATAACTATCTGTAATAAATATTACTTATTTTAATATATATTTATAGATTATTTATTATATTTAAATACTATACCTAGGGGTTAGATATAGGTTGGGTTGGGGTCACGTGATCTATGGGTATAGGTTGGGTTAGGGTCACGTGACTTGTGGGTATAGGTTGGGTTGGGGCTGGGGTATTAGGTAAGCTAACCCAACCTATACCCATGGTCCGTGAGACCCTAACCCAACCTATACCTACAAGTCACGTGACCCTAACCTAACCTATACCCAACCCCTAGGTATAGTATACCCATTTGCTAGCCTATTAGCGTTAGATTTTTATATTTCTAATTCTAGTCTTAGTAATTACGTTATTTATTTTAATTACCTACCCTACCTATATGTCACGGAGTGGAGTGCACGGGCCACCCGGACCGGAACAACTTATTGTTCCGGCCCCCATCGCCCTTATTAGGGTCTCTCTCCTCCACCTACCTAGCTCCTTAGCTAATAATTTATGTATAACCCTTACACTTTATTAGCTCCCCTTAGCTTAGGGTTATAAATGCTCCTCCTAAGGTATTTTGTAAAGAGTTTATATTATATAATCCTAGAAAAAGGACTGCGCAAAGAGTCCTGTTGCCTAGTATAATAATAAAGGGGGGAACCTATTAAAACTAGGAAGGCCCTTGCGGTAAGCTCCGCTTACGGAAGGTAACGTTAGGTATATTAGATGCTAGTTAATAGTAGAGCTAGGTAAAACTAAAGGGAGGAGACAGGCTCCTACTATAGTAAATTAACCGTAGGCAAGCTAATAGAGCCTGGGTTAGGCATAGTTAGTCGCTAAAGAAGAAGAGCTTCTTAAATAATAAGGACCCGGCAGCGTAGAGCTAACTAGTAGAGGAGACGCTGTCTCTTACCGTTGAACCTGGACAAAAAAAAGGTTCTTATAATACCTAGGACCCGGTAGTAAGACTAACTAGTTAATACCTAGGAGGACTGGGTGTTCACGAAAAACGATAATTTTACCTGCAATTTAACACTTTTAATAAACAAATAACACTAAGCGGTATCCTATAATTAAACGCCGCGCTAGAGCTAATAATAAGAAGCTACTAATAAAAGTACTACTTAAAAGACCGTTACGCTAATTGTAAGCGACGCTAGCTCTTATTTACTAAGCTTACAATTAATAAGGGCAACTAGAGTTTAAAAACCTAGGTAATTTACTATATAAATTAGCCCTCTCTAACGAACGCGTATAATTAAGCGCAATTAAAGGAAATTACAAAATCAATTAATTAATAATTAACGATTACTAGGACCAAGGAGGGTTTACAAATTAGGCCGATTTTACTAGTAAAAGGACACCCTCTAACAAACGCAGCTTACCTAACGAAATCACCCTAAATTAAGAAATTACAAAATCAACACCCTTTAAGCAAGCTACGTTTGTGCGTAATAACTAAGGGCACTAAGTGTTTACCTACACAGGCAATTTTACTAGTAAAAGGGCCCTCTCTAATAAACATAACCACCTAACAATATCCCGTTAAATTAGGACGTTAGCAGCTCCATTTGCTCCTAATAACTAAGGGTATAGAGCCTTTACCTATAAAGGCTTTTTATAGTATAAAAGGGCCCTCTCTAGTAAACGCTACAACTAGAGGGCTATTAAAACTTACACATATACTTTCTCTCTCTCTACTCTACGCGATATCGTTACCTACCGTTAAACAAGAGCTATGCTTACCTACAGATATTAGTAATTATTGCTAGAGACAAAACCCTTACTAAAATACTAGTAAATCAGTTACAGGTGCTGCTTTTAGTAATTAGAAGCTTATTACCTCTCTACGCAAGCGTATAAGGTAATTAGAGTTTAACAACGAGATGCTTAGCTATAAGAACTAATAACTATAGCGGCGACTACGCTTCTATTACTAGACTAGTAAAAATACTAGTAAGCCTATACTACTACGGGTAACAGAGTCCTTTTAGGGTTCTCCTTAGCAGCTACCTCGTTACTCGCGTGTGTACTTAACGCCCTACTCTCTACTTATAGGTGCCCTCTTACTATCTTAAGCTAAAGCGCATCCATCTACTAGTAATTTTACTAGTAACTAGATGCCCTTAAAAGGCCCTAGGGTTACTTAAGGGTAGCCTATCACCTTAGTGTACTACTACAATAGTAATACTACTCCTCCTACTTCTCTACAACGAAAGGCCTTACTAGCTAACTTAGAGGCGCCAAGCGCATTAATTTCCTTATAAAACTACTTATAAATTAATACTAAGTCTATTAACGAAGGGCAATTAGTAGCTAATAAGCTTAACAAGGAGTATTAAGGCTTCTACTAAGACAATTACGAGGTTAACTATAATAAGTAGGTTAATAAGTAGGTTAACGATAATAAGCAAGCTAATAACGATTTTAACAATAATTTTAACGACTACTAATAAGATCCTAAGAATTACTAAGAGTTTACTAATTAGGGCTAATTTACTAGTAAAAGGGTCCTATTAAGCGAACGCTATAGCTATAGTTTTATTAGCCTTTTACCCTTATACTTTCTACCTAACCTAAGACTATAAGCGTTGGATTTAGATGTTTTAGGGGAACTAGAGGTTGATTTTAGACTGTTTTTGTATCTAAAAGCATAGATTTTAGCCTAATTTTTTTATGTATTAGATGGCGCTCTATTTTAAGCGTTCCTACTATATATAATTACCTTAAGAACAAGGTCTTCCAGAGGGGGGAGTAGTGTTATAGAGTGGAGTGCACGGGCCACCCGGACCGGAACAACCTATTGTTCCGGCCCCTATCGCCCTTATTAGGGTCTCTCTCCTCCACCTACCTAGCTCCTTAGCTAATAATTTATGTACAACCCTTACACTATAAATAATAAAACTTTTTACTCTACCTTTTCTTTTTCTTTCTACTACTTTTTTAATTACGTAGTTAACTTATAATTATACCTATATATATTTTTACCTTCCTTTTAATACGTATTTATATACTAATTTAGTTTATATAAGTTTCTATACGCTCTACGGGCGCTACTAAAAACGTTCCCTCTAATCTACTAGGTTAAATAACCCTAAGCTTTTTAAGTAAAAAAATAGCTACTACTCCTAAGTTAGCTAAAAAAAAGCTAATTTTTAACTTATTTACTTTTAAATCTACTATAAACCCTAGTAATAATAATTTAGTAGTTAAAATTAAAGCTATTAAGACTCTAAAACGTTAGTAACTTTAAGGTATAAATATACCTACGTTACTGCCTAGTTCTTCCTTATATTTACCTACTAAGCTGCTAACTTATTTTTTATTAAATCTAGCTAAGTATATTTAATTTTTTAGTAAATTACGTTTAAAAAAGCATTTTTTCTCCCTTAAAGGTTTAATTATTTTAACTAGATAATTAATAGTAGGTTAATTTCTTTTTAACACCTCTTTTAGAATAAACAGTCTTTTAGTATTTCTTACGCTATTCTATCTATTTTTACCTATATTTTAGGCTTTAGTTATTATAAGGATATTTAAATAAAAAGATTTAAAAGCTATTTAAAAATTTTTTTTAACTAAAGTTTCTGCTAAGGACGCCCTAAAAGCTAGTTTTTCTTCTTATATCTAAATTAATTAACTTATCTATTAGAATTAGAATAAGGTAGGATTTCTAATTACTCTATAGCTTTACCTTTTAGATAAAGCTTAAAAAGATCTTAATTTTTTTTCTAAAAAGCTATCTATAAATATTATTACTACTTTTAATAATTTAGATAAGTAATTTAAAATTATTTTAACTAACCTTACTACCCTTTTATCTATTAGGTTACCTTTAGCTATAGTTATACTTAAATTATTTTTTATTTCTAGGAAGCTTTTTAAACTAAAAAAACCTTTTAGTATATTTAATTTACTTAATCTACTATTTAAGCTCTTAACTTATAATAAGATTATCCCCTAGAATTATGCATAAATAGCTAGGATTTACCTTATAAAAATAGAGTATAACAGCTTAATATATCTAAGTTATTAGTAGGTTTGTAAGGGACCGGTGGGCAATGATGTAATGAGGTTGATTTATTAGGGTTGTTACATGAAATACAGAGTGAGGCTATAGTAGGGTGCTAGGGCACCTAGGTATAGCCGAACCGGAACCGGAATAGTGATACTCCGGGTCACGTGATGGGTCACGTGATCGGAGGTCTCAGGTTCGAATCCTGGATCCGTCACACTACCCCCCCCTCTTTCTAAAGCAGTTCCATCGCTTTTATGCTATTGTACATGATTTCAGACTCAAGAGCGTGTGGTCTTGTCCGTCTGGTCTTTGATATAAACAAACAAACAAGTAACCAGATAAACAAATAAACCCTTATGGAAACCTTTAATACAGTGTCGTCTTACCGTAAGCTGCGTAGTCAGTCTTGTCCCGTGGACAGGTGTTGTTGGTACTAAAGACAACAGTCGTCTTTGTGCTGGTCCTCGTTCATCGGCGCATCCGTGATTCTGGTCAGCAATCATGGACCCGGTTCACAAGCGCAACCATCACGCGGATTTCTGCGTCCGTTTGTGTCCCACAAGCGCTGTGGTCGCGGCAACTGGGCGTCGTCGTCGTTTGCTGCGCTGTCCCAGCCTCTGCCACTCGCGGTAGAGGAACCCTTCCTGAGTCGCTTTTGACGGGTGCGTCAGGGTGTGACTTAGGAACTTGCCACGCTTGGTTCGGTTTGGGGAGCCGCTACTTCCGGACGACGTGGGCCATTGCGTTGACTACCGCGTCCTGTTTGCCTGTTAGGGATTTGAACTTCTTATGCAGCTTCGGTTTCGTCGGGTGGGCGTTGTGGTAAGCTTCGACTAGGTCAGAGGCTCCTACGACGTTCATGTAGGGTTCCCAGGATGGGTTGTCGTCTCCTTCAGGGTAGTCTTTCCATTTGCAAAGGTACTGGAGGAGGCCTTTGCGGTTGCGCAACAACGGGTCTCTTTCGTCATTGTTGACTCGGACGTCTAGGATTGACTCAATGGCGTAATCAGTGTCATCGTCCACGTCTGGCGGTTGGACGTCGAAGGAAGGCTCCTTGTCCGTTTGTTGGTCAGGCAGAGGGTCCGCAACGGGATGTAGGAGCCATGGATGAAAGACGTTGTGTAACTTGCTCGTGGGCAACTTCACCTCATAGGCCATATTGTCGATTACCTTGGTTATCGGAAAGGGTCCCCTGTTTTTGAAATCCAGCGAGTGATTTGGACGAGTGGTGTTGATGTCTCTGAAGTCTATCATCACGAGATCGCCTACTTTGAACTGTGGGGCGGGGCTTCTGTTGGCATTTGCAAACTCAGCCTGTTTGGCTTGGGCCCACTTGATGTTGTCCCTGAGGCGCTCGGTCATTGCCTTTATCTTTTCTGCGAACTGGTCGGCTTTCTCCTGATCTAGTTTAGGTAAACCCTTGGTCGTGATGGGGGTTGGGGGTTCCAATCCTGAACGGGGCATGTATCCTTTGGTGGCTTCAAATGGTGATACTCCAGTGGATGTGCTGACAGTCGAGTTTGCGACGAATTCGGCAATAGGCAAGAACAAGGCCCAGTTGTCTTGCTCGTAGTTAACGTACGCCCTTAGGTATTGCTTCAACCAGGCGTTGACTATTTCCGTTTGTCCGTCCGTTTCAGGGTGCCTGCTAGTGGATAGTTTGGGCTTCGACCCCACTCGTTGACACAGCCTAGTCCAAAAGTGGGATACGAATTGGGCACCTCGGTCTGACACGATGTCTTCTGGGTAACCCTCCTCTCGCCATACGTACGTGACAAACGCTTTGACTAGAGTGTCGACTTTAAGGTCAGGGACTGGTATGAATTTCTTCTTCTTCGTTAGTCTGTCCACAATCACCAATATGTGTTTGTAGGTGACACCACTGTCCTCGCATGGTGGTAGTTTGGTGATGTAATCCATGCTGATTGATTTCCAGTATCTATCAGGTATGGGCAGCGGGTGCAACAATCCCTGCTTCTTCGTCTTGTAGGCTTTCGTTCTGCGGCAGGTGAGACAGGCTTTCGTGTATTGGGCGATGTCCGATGTCATGTTTGGCCAGAAGTACCATCTGGAGAGCTTGTTGTATTGTTCGTGCTTGCCGGCGTGACCTCCGCATAGTGGTTTGTGCATGCTTTCTATGACCTTGGTGCGCAGGCTGGCGGCATTGGGGACGTATAGCTTGCTTTTGACATACAGCAGATTATCGTGGAGCTGACAGTCTCCCAGCTCGATGCGCACCCCTTCTTTGATCCACTTGTGGGGTATGCGGCGTGCTTTGCTCTTTACTGCTTCCATTATGTCACTGAGCAGCTCGTCTTTGTCGTAGCTTGAGCGGATTTCTTTGAACAGGTCCGTGTCTTCCTCCCCCTCTCCTCTATCGCGGTCTGCTCCTGCAGTCGTGTCGGTTTCGGCGGTGTCATCTCCGTTGTCGGGGGCGTCGCCGATGGCGTGAACAGCGAGGCACTGTAGCGCGTACTCCTCTGTGACTGTGTCGGCTTCGGCGAGGGCATACATGCGAGCGGCACAGTCCAGGACCGTCTTGGTTATGCCGTCGTGACTGAAACGGTGGTCTCGTGCGACTTCGAGCGCGTACATCGTACCGACATCATGATGACACGTCAGAGTAGCCACTCTAAGGGACGGGTCGACTTGGTGCGGTTTTAAGAGTATCTGCCATTGGTGCTGAGCCCTGGGGTCGGCGACGCCTTGGGGTAAATCGTCGGATTTTCTTGTTAGCGCGTCTGGCTTCGTACCGAGCTTGCCTGGTCGGTAAGTAATTTTGAAGTTGAACTCTGAAAGAAACTCTGCCCATCGTGCCTGACGTCGATTCAGCCTTTTATTTGTCATAAAGGTCTGTAGGGCCTGGTGGTCTGATAGGACCTTCACCGGGTCCTTGGTTCCGGCGAGCTCGAACCGCCACTCCTCGAAGGCTTCAATGATGGCGAGTAGTTCTTTGTCGTAGATTTCATAATTGCATTGCGCAGGGGTCATGCGACGAGAGAGGAACGCTACCGGCCTAAGTACTCCGTCGTGCATCTGGGACAGCACCGCTCCTATCACAAAATCGGAGGCGTCCGTTTCCACCCATGTCTCCAGCGTTGGATCAAAGTGGGCGAGGACTGTGTTCTTAGCTCCGGCGAAGGAGTCACGAAGCTTGTAAAAAGCTTTCCCCTCGGGGCTGTCGTCGTTGATCGGGAAGGCCTCTTTCTTGTTCACCGTTTTGAGTGTGAGTTTTGTCAGCGGTTTTGCTATGGTTGAGTAACCCCTGATGAATCGCCTGTAAAAGTTCGTGAAGCCTAGGAACTGCTGGACATCGCGGACCGACTTCGGCATAGGCCATTGCGTGACTGCCTTGACTTTATCTGGGTCCATTTCCAGCCCTTCCGTGGTAAGGATGAGTCCTAGGTATTTGACCCTCTTCACTTTGAACTTGCACTTATCCGGGTCTAGGTACAGGCCTGCCTTGCTGAGTTTCTTTACTACGGTGATCACATGTTGCTCGTGATCTTCCTCGTTTTCGCTGTAAATCAGGACATCGTCGATGTATGCTGTACAGAAGACGTCTAGGTGGTCGCGAAGGGCGTCGTTTATTACGCTCTGAAAGGTGCCTGGCGAGTTACATAGTCCAAACGGCATGACGTTGAACTGGTAGAGCCCGCCTCGGGTCAGGAACGCCGTTTTGTGCTCATCACCCTCCCTTATCCTGATCCGATTAAAAGCGTGAATCACGTCGACGATTGACATCAGCTTCACTTTGTTCATCCTTGCGAGCGTCTCCCTTATAGAAGGTGGAGCATTTCTGTTCTTTATCGTGATGGCGTTCAGGCCTCTGTAATCTATGCAGATTCGTAGCCCTCCTCCTGGTTTCCGTGCGACCAGTACCGGCGATGCGAAAGGTGAAGAGCTGATAGAGATGAACTTCTTCTTGAGCATGTCGTTGACGTACGCTTGTACTGCGGTACTCTCTGGGCCCGTGAGTCCGAATATCTTGGGTCTGGGGACCTTGTGCCCGTCTTCCAGGTCAATGGCGTGCTCTATGTTTCCTCGAGGGGGGAGCGTATGCGCTTCCTTCTGATTGAAGGCTTCCGGGCAAGCGTCATACACCCAGGCTGGGACCTTCTTGCGGATCTCCTCCTCGCTGAGTACCAGCTTTTCCATCTTCTGCATGTACTTCTCAAAATCCGCTTGCGTCGTCGCGGCGGCGAGGGACGCCCATTGGTGGGGTTCCACCCATACGCAGTTTTCGGGGTCTCGCTTCAGCATTTTGAACGTGGCCGCTGCGGATATGATCTGTACGTCTCCGTCTCCTTTCGGTATCGTGGTTTCGCTTGCAGGGGGACCGTGGTCGTGTACCGTCTCGTGGCAATGGCCTTGTAGGCAGTTGGTTTGGCACATGTCGCTGTCGAAGCTCATTGACCGCGTCTGTCCAAACCTCAGGGTGGGTTGATGGTGGTTAAGCCAGTTCATACCCAAGATGATGTCGTATTGCCCAACATCGGTGACGTAGCATAGTACCGATGAAATATGTACGCCGTGCTTGACGGGGATATCCACTGCATGCGTTAGTTTACCTACCTCTCCTCCATCTGCGAGCGCAAGGCGTATCGGCTTCTCTAGCCTGAACGTTTGGTATCCTCTCCTTTTCGCACACTGGCGGTCGATGAAGCAACCGCTTGCGCCAGTGTCCACGAGTGTCGACGCATTCGTCCAGCGTCCATTCGATTTCAGGTAGCCCGGGAACTGAAGTTGCCTGGCCATGTCCGGTTGTCGGTGGGGATTGACAGAGGCTGCGGATATTGTGTGAACGGCGAAGGCCTCCGTCCGTGGCGCGACATCTATTCTCAAGGAGGCGAGCGCGAGGGCTTGATGCTGCCGCTGCGTCCTCCTGGTTCGTCTAGTCTGTCTACGCCAGTTGAGCTCCTGCGTGCGATTTTGCGCAGGAGCGTCTAAAAATCCTCCTCCTCGTCCGTCTCACTGTCTTCTTCAGAAGCTGCATCGGCCTCCTGTCCTTCGTCTGAGTCGAACCGGTAGTTGTCGTCATAATCGATGTCCACGGCCGCGAGGCGTGCCGATAGCGCAGGTATCTTGTACCCTGGTACCGGCGGCTTGTCCTTGCAGGGCGCATCGGAGTCACGCATTTGGTGCTGATCGCTGCCGCATCGGAAGCACAGTTTGAGCTCTTTTAGGATCTTGCGTTCTTGATCGGTACGGGCATTCATCGTCCGCCTCATGCTGTCTGTTTTCTTGCTTCGCTGGTCGGCGAACGAGACTCGCTTGGTCTCCTTAACGGGGAAGGACTTGGTGGACGGCTTCGTGGGCTTGGACTTGGTGGTCGAGTAAGACTGTCGGTCCCGATCAAGTTCCTGGGCGATCTTGAGGACTTGCGCGAGATTATCGGAGTTTGATCGCTTTATATTTGTGGCGTTGGCGATAGTCGAGTGCATGAACTTGAAAGCATACTTGATAAGCGCGTCATCGGGTAGGGAGACGAGCGAAGCGGCTGCCATGAAGCGCACCCTCCATTGGGCGAAGGACTCCGTTGGCTTCTGCTTCAGAGGCGCGTCGGGGTCGGTGAGCTGGTTGAGGGCGTCGCTGATTTTGTCCGCTGACGTGTGTCCGTAGAACTCATCCAGCCTGTCGAAGTATTCGCTATGGTTGACGGCTTTGATGTCCCTAACCAGCGACCAGGCGTCTCCCGTGATGAACTTGAGCAGGTAGGCAATGCGCTCTTGTTCGAATTCGAGCGTGTCGCATTTGTACTTCGCCATCTGCTTCCACTTGTCGTAGTCCTCGTCGTCTGCTCCGGAAAACTTGTCTATGTCTGGGACCTTGCTCTTGCTACCTCCCGAGGACGTACCTTGTGTGTGGGCGGAGAGATGGGATGGGGAAGGTGCTGGGGACGATCGAGGGATATACGGCTCGTGTGGGCGTACGGTTCGGCGAGGGACGAAAGGTTCTTCGACGGAGTTTAACGGCGGGGTTGAAACGATGCGGGCGGAGGCGCCACGCTCGAGGCGTTCGCGTGGCTCGTTGCGTAGGATGGAGTCGTACCTCCGGAAGCTGGGCTCGTAGGCGTTGATCTTCGCCGTCAGCTTGTCGACCTCTCGTTTGTGCTCCAACGCTTGTTGTTGTAATTGGTGTCGGAGTGATTCAACGATGCCTTCTTGTTCGTTCACATCGTTACGATACTGCTCGGCTCGGTCGTACTCCTCGTCGTATTTGCTCTTGAAGAACGTGGCTTCCTTTTCCTCCTGGGCGAGTTTCAGTCTCGTGGCGTCGTGGGCTTGATAAGCCGCTTGCAGACGTCCTTGGAGGTCGTCGGCTCGGGCAGATTCTTCGTCGCGCTCTCGGCGCATCTCCTGGTAACGATCCGTACAGTCATCGTGATTTGCTGCTCTGTCTTTCCCTTTCTCTCGTAGCGCCTTTTCTTTCTTGAGGGCTTTCTCGAGATCGGAGATCCGCGCCGCCTGGGTAGCGAAGTCTTTGGCAGACACGGGTTGCGCGCCGTCGTCGTGCAGGAGACCGTGGTGGGCGGCGGTGGCTACGTTACGCAGGGTCAAGAGCAGTGATATGACGTTGATGTGCCAATCCTCCGGGAACTCGGTAACGTGCGCCAGGAATTTCTCGGGTGTGCCTATTACAACATCCTTTAATGAATCGAATTCTTCTGGCGCGAAGAAGTCATTGTCTGTTCGGAGCTCGTCTTGGCCGACTTGAATGTATTGGGTGCCATCCTCTTCGATGAGTTGAATCCAGTATAGGTTTTCGGGGAGTGTCAGTCGACAGTGCACTCGTTCTTCAAGGAGCACTTCCAGACGCGCTCCTCCTAGCTCTAGATCGATGTGTTCCGTATTGGTGAGGGCGTCGGGATCGGTTCGGGGCTGGCCTCGCACATCTCGGACTAACAGGCTCGGTCGTTTATCGTACTTGGCGAATCGAACGGATGGGATGGCTCGGCTGGGGTCTTGACTACCGGAGACGGTTTGGGTTTGCGTTTCAGCTTCTGGGAAGCGAAACAGGCTGGTGCGCGATTGGCGTGGCTTTCGGGCGGATGCGGCGGTACCTGTAGTGGAACCGGATCCTGAGCCGGTGGCCTGATCGGCGGGGGCGATGGTCGAAACGGTTGGTCTCGCCATCGAATCGGCGTTGAGTCTTGATTACACTCTGTAGTAATCGGCACGTACAGTCGATCGACCTGTACACAGCTTCTGCTTGAACGCTGGACAGCCGTTCTGGGACTAGCTGTGTCCCACCCACGGACGGATCGCTCAAAGGACGTTACCCGCTCCAATGAGGTATCGCGCTCCGCGGCTTCTGCGAAGTTCACAAGGCTCTTGCCAGCAGCGTTGTAGTTTATCCTCTTGCAGGGCTTGCTTGTTCAGTAATCCCCCAAGCAGAGGGAGACTCTGTATAGTGTAAGGGACCGGTGGGCAATGATGTAATGAGGTTGATTTATTAGGGTTGTTACATGAAATACAGAGTGAGGCTATAGTAGGGTGCTAGGGCACCTAGGTATAGCCGAACCGGAACCGGAATAGTGATACTCCGGGTCACGTGATGGGTCACGTGATCGGAGGTCTCAGGTTCGAATCCTGGATCCGTCACAGGTTTATATCCTTTTCTAGGATTTCTCTAACTTATATAAATCTTTACTTAATACTTTTTAAATTAACTAAGTTAATCTAATATTACCTATTAATTAATCTAAGCTTATTAATCTAAAACGCTAAGAAACTTATAACTTAGTTCTTCTTCTATATTTAGTTACTAATAAAGTACTTAAGTCTACTTTAGAGAAAAAATTAGTTATTAGTAAAAATTATAAACCTATTTAATAGACTATTTTAGCTATAGATTCTTCTATTATCCTAAAGTTATTTAGTAATATTAACTTAGCTTCTTAGCCTGTTTTAACTCCTAAACTATCTACCCCTATTACTAAAACTCTATTTATTTTTACCTAACCTATTTTTAAATTTTTAACTAGATTTATTTGTAAAATAATAAATTTTATAAAAGCGTATAACTTTAGTATAGTTAAGAATAAAGATAAGTATATTAAATATTAATTTAGTAGTTAAAACTATAGTAATTTTTTTAAGCGCGTTAGTTAATCTATTATTAATATACTTAGTAAGTTTCCTAAGACTAGTTTTATTATAGTTATACTTTTTAATTCTAATCTTATTATTTTTAAAAATAACTCTAATTTTATTTCTAATAATAAGTTTTTAAAAGTTAGTTTTATTAAGAGTTCTATTAAGTTAGTAGCTTAAGTACCTTTAGATTTATAGCGTAAATTATATAAAGCTACTTACTAGTTTATTATAGGTAAAGTTTTTTTAGCTAAGGTAATTTAAGATCTTAGTCTAATTTAGACTCTACCTTACCTACCTTATATATAAACTAAGGCTTTTAGTAAAGGACTTACTATTTATTACTTATTTTATTCTACTAATTCTACTTATTAAACTTACTACTAGCTTAGTAAACACTATTACTCTATATATATTTTTATCTATTATTTTTTTTATAACTTATTTTAACCTTTATTTCTAGGCCTACGTTACTTTTTTCTATTATATAACTTTAGTACTTTTTTAGAGTAGAAAAGAACGTAGTTTTAAATTTAGATAATAAGAGGGGCATCTAGTTAAAATAAGGTATAGTTAAAGATAATTTCTATTTTTAGGATAAATATAGTAAAATTAACTAAAATACTATTATAGCTAAATAGTAATTTAATATTCTAATATATAATAGTTTTCCTATTTTAGTTTTTAGATAATAATAAATAACTACTACTAATTTAGCCTATGTTATAATAGGTTTTATCTTTAAATCTATTAAACGCACTAGTTCTCTATCTATTAACCCTCTATTTATTAATTCTAATATAGTTACTAACTTTAAAATTTTTTAATAGTATTAAGTCTAAATTTATAATAGCTTTTTTTATTATTTTAACTATAGCAATTTTAATTTATACTAAGATTTAATTACTTTACTATTAATCCTACTTATAACTTTAGTAATACTTAGGTATTAGTTTCTCTTACTAGTTTTTCTAGGCAGTTTCTAGTTCTATTTTTTCCTAGAGTTTACTTAGATATACTTTTTAAATTTCTTAGTTTAGACTAGTAGTTTTACCCTTTAGGGCGTAGTTTAATATTATAGGTTTACTATTTAAGTTAAAGTTTTTCTTAAAATACTAGTTTATAAAATAGAATTTATTTCCTTATTTATTATTTATTTTTAAGTAATATATTATTTAGTGTTTTAAAGGTTTATTAGGTTAACAAAGCACTTAAACTACTAACTAAATAGGTTTTTTATTAATCTATCTACTAGTATTATACTTATTTTAAGGTACGTTACTCTAAATAATTCCTATCTATATTATTTTTTTAGCTATATATTATAGACGTTAATATATTTTAATTTTATTATTACTTTTTTATTTTTTAAAATAATAAAATAAATAGTTTACTAATTATTACATATAAAGTCTTAACTAAACTACTCTACTATTTTTAATTCTATAAAAAACCTTTATAGTTTTATTACTTCCTTTACTAAATTTAAATTAGCTAGTAATTTAGCCTCTATTATAGAGGTAGTTACTATTAGTTATTAACTAAATTACTATATAATTACGCCTCTATATAGTATAATTATAAATTCTTATATTAACTACCTTATTTTAATATAGTTCGTAAAAGAGGCATTACCTACTATAAATAATTAAAGTTTAGTATAATTTCTATACACTATTCTATAGTATCTAGTTTTATTTAAGTAAATTATAACGTAATCGGCATACAAGTTAATTAGGTATACGAGTTAATTACTTCTTTTACTTATAACAGCTATGTATACGCAGCCAACTTAGACCCCAATTATAGCCCTTGCACGGGCTTATTTAGCATCCTCTAGAAAAGCCGAGGTACCTATTAGTATTTATAGGTACTTTAAATTACTACTATTCTTAGCTAAGGTACCTATTAGTACTTATAGGTACTTTGAATTACTACTAGTTCTTATCTAAGGTAGATACGTCTTAGATTTCCTTAGCCTAAGGGGAACCTTCCTATATATATTTAATCTATATTTTTTAGCTAGTTAGGTAGTTTTATTTATCCTTTTATATAATAACCTATAAAAGCTATTTCGCGATTATTCCCTAGTTATCTCGCTATATAAATTTATTTATATAAGTAATACAGCCGTACTAGAGGTAATTTAGCCCTAAGTTATTATATTATAAATAAAACTCTTCTACGCCAGTAACGGCATTAAAATATTACTTTTTTATTTATTATTAAGAAGTTAACCTTTAATAATTACCTATTATACTAGGTATAGATTAGAATTACTGTAACTTTAAGACCTATAGTAAAGTTAAGATCTCCCTTAGAACTCTTAATAACTAAAGCCTTTAGGTTTAGAACTTTCTTTCTATATAAGTTAGATTACCTTTAGAAAAAACGCGTTATGCGCTAAGGTAGAAACTAGGTAACTACTAATAACCTACTAGTATTATAGATAACTAATAATAGCTAGCCCCTATAACACCTATTTTTCTATAAAAGATTAGGGTAAGGTCGAATCTTAGAGAGATGCTGGACCTGCGTTAGTAATTGCCTCTACCTAAAGCTAAAATAAAGGCGGACCTTAAAGAGGTGCCGCACCTAAAACTACTAGTTTTATAGCTAGAAACTAGAAGGGTAATAGATTTTAGAGAAATACTAAACACTTTTTACTAAATTTATTTTAGTAATAGAAGGCTATAGAAAAAGCTCCTACTAGGCCTCCTATAACTAAAGAATCTAGATCTAAAAAAAAATTAGAAGATAAACTTACCGTAGAATCTACTTACCCCTAGTAGCTTCTAGACTCTAGGGTAGTAAAAGACCTTACGCAGAAAAATGTAGAACTCTAAAAATAACTAGTAGAAATAACTAAATACATTTTACTATAGTAAAGTATTGCCCCTAATTCACCTCTACCTAGTACTAAACTATAAACTTAACCCTTTACTTAGGTTTAGGTAACTCTACTAGAAAACTCTGCACTACTACCTATATAAGTTTTAACTCTATTTTAAAATAAATCTATTAATTCCTAGAGTTTATTTTAATATAAGCGCTTAAAAAAAATTCTAAAAATTAAGCCTCTTAGTAATAGTAAAGATCTAGTCTTTCTCTACTAGAAGGCTAGCATCCTAGATAGGCTTAAACTTAATTCTAATTACTTCTCTACTAAGCGCGCTTATAAGGTAGAAGTCTAGGGATATATAAAAGGTTTTACATAAAACTATCTAGCACTTTAATACCTAGACTACTCTAAATTAAATACGTTCTAGAACGCGGAAGCTATAATTACCCTTCGTACTAAATACTTTGTCTTAGGTAATAAAAAGGCTAAAAATTAAACCGCCTTTTATAAACTATAAATGCGAAAAAAAGAAATATTCCTTACGTTTAAGGCCTAGTTTATATCTGCCGCAGTTAAGGATAAAATTATTAAAAAAAAATAGTTTTTCTACTTATAGAAGAAGCTTACGCTAGCTTTACGTATGCCTAACCTAGGGTTTAAAATAACTTAGAATAATAACTTTAATATAATAGTAAACTACTTTACTATATATAATATAAAACGTTAGAACGCCCCCGCTTTAGTCCTAAGTAGCAGCAAATAAACCCTATTTTTAAGTTTATACTCTAAGCCTAGTACCTAGAAAAATTATTCTTTAGTAGTAATTTTAACTAAGTAAGTTACTAAATCTACTCTATATTAACTTATATTCCGCGCAACTATAGCGCTACTACTAGCTTATTAGCCTAGCCGTGTTCCTAAATTAAATTCTAAGAAGAAAGACGCTTACTATAACTATAGTAAGTAGGGCTATTTTTTCTATAATTACCTTTCTTCTTAGGTATATAAAATTAATATAGAAGCTAACTAGCTAAAGGATTTTAAAGATACTATAGAGTTTACTAATACTAATCTAAATATATTAGGAAATAAAAACGCCTAGGAAAAATTCCCTCCCTAAGCATAAAGAGGTGTAATATATCTAGTATAAATTTGTTAAATCTTATAAAAGGACCTTATTTCTAATACCTTTTTGTACTTTCTTTTAATAGCGTTAGAACTAAATTAAATTATCTTTTAGATACTAGCGCTTAAGGTTTTCTTTTTATAAATTTAAAAATTATATACTTCTTATTAAAGAAATTTTTATCTCCTATTTAGAAAACTCCTTTAACCTATAACTATTTATAGTTTTTAGGATTCTATAACTAATTCTGCACGTTATTATATTTATCTCTATATACGTATTAATAAATATACTATTTTAAACTATTCTTTTATTATTCTTAACTTTAGTACGTAGGATATAATTATTAGGTTAAAGTAAATAAAGTGTTTCTAAGTCTAACTTAATACTAAGAATAACTATATCTTATAGCTTAGTAGGTTCCTGCTGGTGCCTAAATTTTTCCCTCTAATTTTTACTTAGCTACGCTAACCCCTAATATTAAAAAATATTAAAAGGGACGTTTATTAAAAAAACGCCCTATAAGTAGCTAAAGCTAAGAGGGAAAGGAACTTACTAGAACTAAATCTGCTCCTGCTCTATCCTCCTATTATTATTTTTAAGGGCTAGCCCCCTATTAACTTTAACCTACTTTTTACCTCTTTTATAACTTTTTTTTAGGTTTTCCTAACTTAGAAAAGGCCCTAAATACTTTTTAGTACTGCTATTCTTAAGCTTCTACCCTCCTTTTCTACAGGTTATATAAGCGGCCCCCCGCCCCTATTACCTTAATAATATTAACTAAAGAAGAAAGAAAAAAGAATTAAACTATATATAGATATATTTATAGCTCCTTGCTAGCGTCTACGCAGGACTAGTGTTATAGTTCTATAAAGTAATACCTTCTAGCGTTTCCTATTTATAACTGCGGCCCTAATACTTTACTAAATCGGGCCTAGCGCGCTAAGATCCGTATATATAAACTTTTACCCTCTTTCTGTGATGGGCCTGGCCGACATCACATGTACGGAACATCACGTGACCTAGTCACGTGACCCCGGCTCGGTTACCAGTCACCATATACCCGCGCCCACGCACAACCACTTGCTCTCTATGCAAAGATTCTTAGGATAGTAATACATATTGATCCCACTCATTATTGCTCCCTCACATAATCTTTGCATCCACCCTTACGGACCTTGACCGTCTGAGTACGCCCGTGGGTGCCGTTTTATTTAAGACACCCATAGGCGCGAAATAGACGCCTCAAGAACAGGTCCGCGATAACCAAGCGCACCGACGGACGAGCCGAGCAAATGGCGCACGAGCGGAACCCACCAAGCTCCCCTCGTAAACCAGCGATCCTGACACCGTCCGACCCACCTAGAAGCAAGAAGCCGATCATGGACGTTACGACCGGATTCCCCTCGCCTGACGCGTTACGGTATCCCAGCATGTCCGAGTCTCGACGACGATTGGAGGACCGACATCCTTCCCTGCGACAGACCGTTCTAGCCCAGCGGGAGCCCGCCGATACACAAGCTTCCGCCAGCACCATGCGAGACACTCAGCAATCATCCGTGTCTGAATTCCATACCCCTCAGTCCAAGAAGGACGACTTCGACTATGACTCTAATGACGACGATGAGGACCTCGATGCCCAGGGAGGCAGTCGCAAGGTTCAATTTGACATCCCGCTTCCTAGGGATCGTCCCAGCGAACCGGACTCCCCAACCGAACCAGCCGAGACTGCCGAGTGGACCTTCGGGCAACGCTCCTTCCAGGCACCTCGTCGGCTGTCGGCTCGGCGACACTCATTCGTCACATTAGACCTGCGACTTGCCCATCAACAAGATCCTGAGACGTCTGAAGAAGCTCTAGTCCTCTTCCACGATAACAATGAAGGCGAGATCAATAACGACAACATCCTCGCGAACGTCAAGGACGGGGATGAGCTCAAGGACACCATGCAGACGCTGTCAGACCAGTGGTTCGCGGTGCTGTGCAAGTACACCGATATCGAAGATGCCGCCAACGGCGACCTCTCCCATGCCGAAGCCATGCTGGAAGCCGCAAAGGAATCGAATGCGCAGGCTCAGCTCGCTAAGGCCGAAGTGACCAAGAAAAATAGAGACTATGTCAATAAGCTTGTCGCCATAGAGCAAAAGATGACCGGAATGCGAGACCACTATGATGCCCAGCAAAAGGCACTGACTGATCAGGAAGGAAAGCTGGAGAAATCGCGCAACACCATACTCCGTCTGCGCCGTGAGCGTGACGAATCACGGAACGCTGTGTCGTCGCTCCGGGAGGAGATGAACGAGCTGAAGGAGAAACTAGAAGACTATGAAGACACTATTCGTCAATCACGCAAGGATCGAAAGAAGCCCATCCGGGATGTCGAAGACACTTCAGAGTCAGACACATCAGACGACGATCTCCCCTCAGCCTCTCGCAAGACGCGCGGTGCGACCCCACACTCCATAGGAGGTGACAGTTCTGTCTCCTCCCTCGCGAAATCAGAGCCCCGCTACCCGGACATCAGCACCTTTAAAGGAACAAAGGACGAAAACATCGAGAGGTGGATCGCTTCAGCCGAGACTAAGTTCAGGAAGTCATACGCCTCCTTCCCAGAAGAATGGGACAAGATTGAATATTTACGCGACCACACAGCCGACGGGGCTTGGGAGGTGATCAACTATCGGGCTCTGAGCGCCCCCGAAGGAGAGCGGTACTCCGACCGTAAACAACTCTACAAGGATCTCCAAGAGGCTTTCGGAGTCGTAGATAAACAAGGCGCGATGCTCCAAGACTTGCGCGACGGCAAACTAAACCAGAAAGCAGACGAGACCTTAAGCGCGTGGTTATCCCGATTCAACAACGCCATCGTTTACCTTCACCTAGACGACGCATCAAAGTCCTTTTGGGCCCTGAGCGCCATCTCCAAGCGATTCAAAGGAGCGGCTGTCAACGGCGCGCCCACAGGAGAGACCTGGTTGCAACTACAGACACGCCTGCGAGACGTCGAGCTGCGTCAGCGAGCGGCGTATGGCCAGGACAAAGACAAACCCGCCAAGGCTCAATCATCTAGCCCGGCAAACAAGACCGGTGTTCGCCGCAACGATGACAAGAAGGACAAGTCATTCGACGAGTATCATCGTCCCTACAATCAGTTCAATATCATCAAGAAGAAAGGGCTCTGCGCCCGCTGTCTGAAACCCGGTCACACGGCTAGAGACGACAAAGCTCCCTGCAAGGGGCAGAAGAAGGTCGCCTGGAAGGAGGACCTGGCTAGCCTTGAAGTCGCGGAGTTGGACGCGCCTGCTCAACCGACGGAGCTTTCGGAAAACTAGAGGTCTCTGACGAGAGTCGCCGTCAGAGGCTGTTGCAGCATGCGCAAGAGGTACTCTCATACCCAGCGCCGGGCCACAGTCGCCCTACAAAAACTGTCACTATTTCCGCCGCGCTATTGCCATTAACCGCTCTGTCCAAACTCGGCCCGGTGGGACCAGGTCCCCCGGGACAGCCCTCTCACGCCCCCCAGATGAAGTTTACCAGCTGGATCGCCACACATCATGGGCAAGCCAGAGCTGTGACGCTCGCGGACACTGGATGCACAGGCTATATCGTCAGTAGAACGTACGCCAAGAAGCACAAGCTAGACACGTTACAAGTAACCTCTCCGGTCATATTGCGCTTGGCAGATGGACGATCGGTTGGGAACCTCGACACTATGGCCCGCGTCAAGTCCTGGATAGGGGATCACGTCAGCGAAGACTGGGCGTGGGTTTGCGATATAGCAGGCGTAGATTATATACTCGGTATGCCCTGGTTCGAAACCCACGATCCCCAAATATCCTGGCCCTCTCGCACTATCACCCTGGGGTCAGACCATTGTGTGCAAAACTGTTTGCTACATGGACCCTCAGTCATAGTCCATTGCCCCGTGGAAGGTGCGAGCTGGCACGAGACACTGAAGCCAGGACGTCGGAAGCAGGACGGTGTGGACATCGCCATGGTTTCAGCCGAAGCCGCCACCTCGTACCTGTGCCGCACCGGTGTTCATAGTGCATGGATTCTTCCTGAACATTTCGAATCATTAGGGGATGCGGCCGAAGCTCTGGAGCTTAGCGCCGCCAATCTACGACAAGAAGACTTCGACAAATTCCACGAGAAGCTCCATCGGCCGCCCCCCACCGCCGATGAACTTAAACGGAAGATCCCCCAGAAGTACCACCATCTACTCGACTTATGGGACCCCAAGAAGGCGTCCGAGTTACCCCCCCAACGACCTGGCGTTGATCATGAGATAAAGCTACAACCCGGATCCAACCCCCCACACCAGAAATCCTGGGGAATGACGAGACGTGAGATGATCGCACTCCGCGATTACTTGCGTAGCGAACTGGAGAAAGGATACATTCGGGGAAGCAAGTCCCCCTACGCTGCTCCCATATTAGTCGTCAAGAAACCCGGAGGAGGGTTACGAGTCTGTATCGACTACCGACGGTTGAATGCGATCACCATCAAGAACCGTAACGTACCCCCCCGGATACAAGAGACGCTGGCACGTATGACCCATGTCAGAGTCTTCTCTAAGTTTGACGTTATCGCCGCTTTCAACAAGGTACGCATTAAAGAGGAGGATTGTGAAAAGACAGCGTTCTCCTGCCGGTTTGGACTGTTTGAGTACGTCGTTATGCCGTTTGGATTATGCAACGCTCCAGGCACCTTCCAGAGATGGGTAAACACCCTGTTACAAGATTACCTGGACGAATTCTGTTCCGCCTATAGTGACGACATCATAGTCTTCAGTGAGGAAGATACGATACACACTGAACACTGCCTGAAAGTCCTCACCAAGCTGAGGGACGCTGGGCTATATCTCGACGCTGATAAGTGCGAATTCGATGTGAAGAAAGTAAAGTACCTAGGGATGATCCTAACCTGCGATGGATTGGAAATGGACCCTGATAAGATATCCACGGTGAAAGACTGGGCCACCCCGAGATCAGTAAAGGACGTACAAGCCTTCATTGGCTTCGCCAACTTCTATCGGAGGTTTATTAAATCCTTCTCCGCTATCACGAAACCTTTAAATGAATTGATTCGCCTGAAGAACGAAGGTGCGCCTTTCAAATGGACGGCGCGAGCTGAGGAGTCATTCCAACGCCTGAAGACAGCATTCACTACAGCTCCTGTACTCTCCCATTTCGACCCGGACCTACCCACGACCCTGGAAACCGACGCATCGGACTGGGTCGTTAGTGCCGTGCTTAGCCAAACGAAGGACGGGGTGATGAAACCAGTAGCGTTCTTCTCCATGAAAATGTCACCCGCTGAGACTAATTACGCTATCTACGATAAAGAACTACTAGCCATAGTAAAAGCATTTGAAGAGTGGAGGCCTGACCTCGCTGGGACTGAGGAACCAGTCGAAGTATTCTCAGATCATAAAGCCTTGGAGTACTTTATGACGTCGAAGCAATTAAATAGACGTCAAGCACGCTGGGCTGAGTTCCTTGCTGAATTCAATTTTATTATCAAATATCGACCCGGGAAACAAGGCACGAAACCCGATAGTTTGACTCGTCGCCCTGGTGACATCCCGGACAACGTTGATGACGACAGGGTCCAGCACCAGAGGCAGACGGTACTACCCCCTAGGTGTGTCGAATCGTCATGGGCAGCGATTCACGTCGCCACTATGATCATGACTACGGCCACGATGACCGTCAACGAGATCTGCCATGCATTGTATGCTATCAGCGAGGAGCTCGCCGACCAAGAAATGATACCCGAGGACGAGGACGCCCTCAATTCGGAGGGGGGGATGAGCGATCAGATCCTGGAAAATCAGGTCTTGGAACGCATCAAGCTCGCCACCCTAGAAGATCCGATAGCCATTGCAATCAAGGACGCGATAGAGAAGGACCATCGAAAGCTGCCAGCCGCACTTGTCCGTGATCACAACCTCCGGTTGGAGCTCAAGGACTGTCGATGGGAGGACGGACTGATTCATTACCGAGGGCGCATTTTCGTCCCAGAAGACTTACAATTGCGCACCGACTTACTCAAGACACATCACGAATCCTTGATAGCCGGACACGGAGGCAAACACGAGACGTACTACAGAGTCAGCCAACAGTTTTACTGGCCCAATATGACGGATTCAGTCGCCAGGTTTGCGCGCAACTGCCTGCCGTGCGCTCGGAGCAAGCCCCACAGAGAGGGCAAACACGGCTACCTAAACCCACTCCCGATCCCTGACACCTATTGGACGTCCATCTCTGTGGATTTTATCACACCCCTTCCGCCTTCGACGTACCGAGGAAGGACCTACCGACATATCATGGTGATCGTGGACAGGCTCTCCAAAAAAAAGAAGTTCATCCCGTTGGAGGACCTTGAAGTAGAGACAGTCGTCCAGGCCTTTATCGAATACGTCTGGAGAGAGGAAGGGTTTCCTTTGGACGTCGTCTCTGACAGGGGATCCCAATTCGTATCCCACTTTTGGAAGCGTTTGTGTCAACGGGTAGGGATGAGTCCGCTGCTCTCCACGGCCTATCAGCCCGAAACAGACGGACAGACAGAGATCACCAATGCGTGGCTCAAGGCTTACTTACGCTGCTACGTACACTACGATCAAAAGAACTGGGCCGAACTATTGCCTTTTGCAGAGTTTGCTGCCAACTCTAACAAGCCTAGTACAACTGGTGTATCTCCGTTCGAAGCTACTAAGGGATATCGACCCAGAGACGGGAGTGACGTCATCGGACCGGCGAAACCTTTGTCCGGCTTGGCAGGGAAATCTCTTCGCGACGCCAAAGCTGCCGACCACTTAGTCTCACGCATCGACGACCTGCGCGCCTTTCTGAAATGGAACCTCTCGTGGGCCCGCGAGAGGATGGAACACTACGCCAACCGATCACGAAAGCCGGCCCCAATATACAAGAAAGGCGATTGGGTGATGCTCGACGCGCGCAATGTACGAATGCGCGAGAAGTCGAGAGGTCTATCACCCAAGAACCTAGGACCATTCCAAATACAAGAGGTGTATCACGATGGGAAAGCAGTTAAGTTGTCCCTTGAAAAGTCTGACTTACGACACATCCATCCAGTCTTCCACCCTTGGCTATTACATCCACACGAGAACAACCCACTGCCCGGGCAAGCACAAGAGCCACAGGGCCCCGTCGCCATCGACGACAGCGACGACACACCGATATACGAGGTCGAAGAGGTCCTTGATTCGAAGATCGATCGACGGTACAAGGATCCAATCAACGGAAGAAAAGGTCTCTTGTTTTACAAAGTAAGATGGAAGGGGTGGGACCAACCAGACTGGATCCCATACACGGACGCCCTAGGATGTCAGGAGAAAGTGAAAGCTTTTCACGATAATCACCCTGAGAAGGTAGGAGGTCTCTCTTATTTCGAGAGACATGAGGAACGCCTTGCATTGCTCTGGCACGACTGTCTGCGACGAACCCCCAAAGACGAGACCGCGGTGGGGATGGGTTGAATCTCCAGTGATACTGGGTGTCATTACGTGAGAACCTATCTCCCAGAGTTGAATCTCCGGCACTCGCTATATGAGAACTCTCGCTCGTCTACGACAGGCGCCGATCAGACAGTCCCATCAATGAGGCTTCGTCAGCTCCGAAATCCAGGCGTTTTTTGTCACCCGTTGGGGTGAAGCTGGTCACGGGAATTGTTTGTTTGATATCATTGTGTCGACGATGGCAGCTAATAAGGCTGATTCCTATGACACTTGTTTGTTTGATTGTTTGTTCATATATAGTAGTTTCATTGGAGTTCAGCACAGGGACGTGCTGCCGGTTTGAGGGGGGGTGATGTGATGGGCCTGGCCGACATCACATGTACGGAACATCACGTGACCTAGTCACGTGACCCCGGCTCGGTTACCAGTCACCATATACCCGCGCCCACGCACAACCACTTGCTCTCTATGCAAAGATTCTTAGGATAGTAATACATATTGATCCCACTCATTATTGCTCCCTCACACTTTCTACCTTTTCTTTTCTTTTTATATTAAGCTAAGAAGGGCTTTTTTCCCCTCTAGCTAGTTCTTTAAAAAAAGGCTAAGTTAAAAGAAAACTAAATATAGGATAGAGATGGCTAGTTTCTTTATAGAGAGGACTGGATTAGAGGAGACTGCCTTAGATAGGAGTAGCGCTGCGCTAATTATAATTATAAGGTATACCTAAAGCCTATAGAATACTATATAGTAGTAGTTCTACTACTAATAATACTTTAACTATAGCTGTTATCTTTATAAACGCTTTCTATTATACTATAAAGTATATAAAAAATAAGTTCTTTATAACTAACCTCCTAGAACTTAATAGACTTATATCTAATAAGTATGTAAAAAGACGTAGTCTTTTCGCCAGCACTAAGCTTAAAAACTTTAA